>JAOTRJ010000043.1:15206872-15223694 GCA_028564905.1 Leptodoras praelongus | reverse complement strand
AGGCCCTACACCATACTAATAAATTATTGTGCTCTAAAATGACAGGTGTTTCAGTTTCATTGTCTAACCCCTGTATATACACATTTCATCCGCCATAACATCAAAACCACTGACAGGGGAAGTGATTATTTCATTTTTCATTATTTCAATTAGATAAATTGATTATATCATTACAATGGCACCTGTCAAAGGGTGGGACATATCAAGCAACATTTCAACATGTCAACAAACGCCAATTCTCAAAGTTGATGTGTTAATGCGATATGTATCAGAAAAACTGGGCAAGCACAAGGATTTGCTGGACAAATGCTGATGGATAGACGACTGTATCAGAGCATCTCCAAAAGGCCAAGTCTTGTGGGGTGTTCCCAGTATGCAGTAATTACTGCATTGCTACATGCTATATATGGGGCTATGTAGATGCAGGAAAGTCAGAGAGCCCAATCTCACCACACCTACGATGGTCATGTGAGCATCCGAACTGAACCATGGAGCAATGAAATAAGGTAGCTTGGTTTGCTGAATCACAATTTCTTTTACATCATGTGGATGGCCAGGTGTGTGTGGCTTTGCTTACCCGGGTAAAAGACGGCACCAGGATGCACTAGGCAAACTGGCTACTGAAAACCTGGCATTCATGTAGATGTTCCTTTGACACTCACCACCTATGCACCACCACCATTTTTTAGCAGGATGATGCTCCCTGCCACACTGCAAGAATTGTTCAGGAATGTTTTGAGGAACATGACAAAGTGTTCAAGGTGTTAACTTTGGGCCTCCAAATTCCACAGATCTCAATCCGATTGAGCATTAGTGGGATGTGCTGGACAAACAGGTCAGATCCTTGGAGGCCCCAGCTCTCAACTTACAGGACTTCAGAGGCCTTGTGTAGTCTGAGATGTTTTGGTCAGAGCTGTTTTGGTTGCACAAGAAAGACCCTAGACACAATATTAGGCAGGCAGTTTTAATGTTACGGCTGATCAGTGCTCATGTCAAGCCTTTATTAAAAGGATATTTAATAAATATCCTATACCCCTTGTATTTGCACAGATTAAGCTTTTTTGTTTTAAATAAATACGTTTTCTTTTCTTTTCTAAATACATTTTCAGCAATTCTTCGGATAAATATAAACAAAATTTTAAACTCTGAATCTGGCATCTGTGTCACCCGTTACAATAGCCATATCAGTGGTCGAGACCATTAATTAATATCTTCATGTGAGTGGGTTTTGAAGTGTTGAACTAGAACAGTGTGGGAGATTTATTTCTGAATAGGCACATTGTGTTCTTCTGTTTCTAAGGAGAAGATTTTTTTTTTCTTCGCCTGGTGTGTAGATAAATGTTTTCAGTGCATCAAGTTTCACTGGAAAAAAGATTATGTTAGCATCAGCATTAGCTGGTAGGGCCAAATGTCTTCAGCAGATAAAGTGGAGTTGACAATTTTAGGAGACAAGACCGAACAGATTTGAGGCCACTTACACACTTTAAACACTGACTGCTAAAAAGCAACATGTGTGTAACAGCACATAACATGGAAAGTACTCTATTTGACAGGGCCACAGGAATATAACACCAGGTTTTATAATCATGATGATTTGATGATATGGTGTACTAACAAAATAAATCGTCAAAAGACTTCACCATCCAGCTCATATGAAAACTTGCGAAAAGATCGTTAGGGTTAGGGGAGGTGCAGTTGGAGTTTTCCTTACAATTTCATCTGTACAAAATCCAGCTAAATGCTTTTGCTTCCTAGAATTTCACAGAGGTTGCCAATCAGTCTTTGCCAAGATATTTTTCCAAGATTCTATAGTTGTGGTATGTACTAGATCAGCTTGGCTGGTAGCTGTTTGTTTGCTCTTGGAAGACTAAGCTGTGCATTAGTCATCTCCATGTTCACAATCCCGGCTGCGACTCTGCTCCCCATAACAACTCGTACAGCTGCAAATTGGGATTAAGTTACCCTGACGATGAATGACAAGAGCAGATTGACTTGCAAAAAAAAAAAAAAAAAAAAGTAATAGCTACACATAGATCAGATGGATGATAAATTGCAGCCGTAATTGCATGACGCTCTTGTTTTCCTACACACGACAGCCGAGTGTGTTTTAATGTAGCCTATGTTTAGTTCAATATTGACACTGCAGTTCAGTTAGTGTGCCATTTTCTGTGCTGTGTTTGCAATGTTTCTGCACATTTCCCATTTAAATTAGCTTTGATAAGTAGCCTGTTCTGTGGTACACAGCCATGAAGATGCAGATCTCTTTCTGTAACAAAATAGAGCAGCAACCTAAATGCAGACTGTCGTTTTCAAGAGGAAAAAGCCTTCTGTTATATCTCCAGCTTTCCCAGATAAGCCCTATCTGTTTACATTTCAGCCTCTGTTTCACTGTCTGCTCTCAGATAGCCAGAGCAATGTGTCTCTGCCTCCTTCATATAATCTGTGCAACTCTCTCTCTCATACACACACACACACACACAAGGGGGTTTAAGAACTTGAGTAACTGGATGTCTGCAAGACTGAGTTAGAATAGAGGGAAGATCTCAGGTCAGACTGTAAAAACATTCCCATAGTACCCTTCCCCCACATTCTCTGCTCGCTCACTTCATTCCCACCCCCTCCTCCAGCGCTTCCTTGAAGACCTCTTTCCAGCAGCTAGGAGGACTAGACACAGGACATTTCTGCCCACCACAAGGCCCTCTCTATACAGCACTCATACTGTACTGAAGCAATCAGTACATTTTCTGCCTTGAGTACAGCTTTAAGATAAAGACACATTTACATCTGTTTATGAAAAAGGAAATCAACACTGGTACCATCTCAGAGATCACTAATCCCTAATGCTGCAGAAACACTTCAGAAAAGCTGGCAACAAAAATAAATCATCCAGAGTCAGAAATGAAACTCTGTGCCTACGTGAAATTTACATAAACATTCGTCATCAAAGTCTTAAGCAACACGGCGGACAACAGAAGCCGTCTTCTACGTTCTCTTAGTCAGACTTAAAAGTGATCTGTATCCTTAGTCAGCAGCCCACAGGGGAACCAATATGCCCTGACTTCCTGACCCCCTTCGTCTGGAGATCTTAAGGCAAAACAATGTGATCCTTAATTAACACTGACCATTCCAGGCAGAGCAAGGCTCTTCCCAACAGTTCCAACTGAGGCGTACACACAAAGCCTGCTGTGTTTGTCCCTCTGACACCACATACTGGGCCCAGGCTGCAAGGCTCCACAACATGCTCACTGCCATTCAGGCCACGGCAAACCCTCCTTATTCATGAGTCAAATATGAGCAATGGCCTCTGATTATGTGAATGTGAAATGCAGTCTGCTGATGACACAGTAGAGCTCATACCACAGCAATGCTGCTGAAAACATTCCTCCCAAACATCACGCAGGGAACGTTTCTTCAAACATTTCCTAACATGTAATATCCTCTCCTTGTAGGTTTGTTCTGTGTAGGATCATGCATTAACAGGAAATCAAATTCAGGAAACATAAGCAGAATATATGAAACAAACCCAGTACAGAATCTCCTAATAGCAAACCTTAACATGGAAGATCCACAAGAGAAAAACTCTCAGGTCAGTTTCAATGACAGGTTATATCGTCTTGGACATATGGAAGCTTCTTATTGTTTGTTTTCTGTCATTAGCTTTGGAGCTTAACGAGACATGTCATGACTCGGGCTCCTTCTTAGAAGACAACTGAAGCTTATAAAGGATCTGCTATAAAAATAAACATGCATGTAAAAATAATTACAGTGGATTTCATGTATAATTGCACTAAACCCTGCAGTATCTTAGAAGCAGAACGATGAGCTGAGAAAGCAGACTCTCTCTCTCTCTCTCTCTCTCGCTCTCTCTCTCTCTCACGCCATCCAAGAAAAACAGCCTTTCTGCTGCACCACCGTACAACTGTTGTCTTGTTAATCTTAATGAAGGCATTTTTAAAAGACTGAGAAAGCCAGCCTGACATAACTTTTTAAGCCCTCATAAATCACAATCTCACACTCTTTGAAGATGAGAACATGCCAAAAAAATGGTGGGAGGGAGGTTTGAGCAAACGCAGCTTCCATTTTTAGTTATTTCATCCCACGTCTTTACATATGTCAGAACAACGTACGGCTGGTTGTGGTCAATCAGATAGTATCTCGCCCTTCCATAAAAGACGAATGCCAAAGCAAAGCCTGCGTGCATATCTCTATCTGTGACAAAGGGAAGTGCTGTGGCTGTTGTATCAGCAAAATTCAGAGGAAGAGTTGTATTCCTGTACTGAACACACACCATCTGGCAGGAAAGCCTCTTTTCATTTTCTTTCAACTTTTATTTCCTTTTTAAGGAAGCATTCTCAGTATGTCCTCTTTGACACTGACACTTTACTTCTGGTAGTTTCCAAATCCTGTCCATCTCTCATCTTTGATGATAAATGTTTTATTTTTTTTAAATAAACTTCACACACTTGTGTAATTATGAAGCTATTCCATTCCACATTGGCTTAAATGTCTTACTGTATAAAACATGGGAAATGTAGCTATTAATATGTCTATAAGAGGAGAAGTTACACAATCCCTAACATGAACATACTTAAAAAGGGTGAACCGGTAAACATTGTCTATCTTGTTATGAAAAGCAAGGCCTAATTGAAACATTTGTTTAGGCACATAAGTTAGTACACACTTTTAATGATTTTATGACCCTGTATAGAAGAATGAAGGCAGTTTATCAGGCCCACAGACAGACGGACTGCGAAAAACACACAGCAGCTGGCTTGGACATCAAGGAATGCAAACACGTGACTTATTTCCACCGTGCACTCAAATTCACAAGGCGGCTATATTCCAATAGTCCAATAGCGGTTGTGTGGCTGTAATACAAACCAGAGCTTGTACATTTTTATTACAACACTGGATGATCACAGCTATTGTTTATTTTCATTTCAGCGATTAGATCAAAGAAGCAGCTAGACAGAGAACTATGTAAAAAACAATAAGTTACGATTGGCGAAACTGAAAGTACTATATATATAGCATGTCTGTTCAGAGTTATTGTTCTGAGGGACTCGTCAGGAAATTGACTGTGCCCAGATTACAAAAACTAATTGTTTTCCAACTGTGGTAAAGGGTCATCTGTGATGTAACATACTGCAAAGCCAAATTGGAAAGAGATTGCATGGATATATGTATATCTGAGGACTCAAGTGCAGCATGGGTACTACAGCACGGCCTCGGTTATTACATCTGTGTTTATGCAATTATCTCAGCAAGAGCCTTGAGAGAAGGTGGCTGCCTCCTCTGATTGCCTCTTACATCAGAGTGTTTTGCTTTCACAGATGTGTCTAGTTCTAATGGAAGTTTCGTACAAACAAAGGCTTTCATCTCAAAGAAAATTGCACAACCCCAGTACTGATCTTTGCCATTTCAATATGTTGCAAAATACAAATATTCTCGCCAACAGCAAAAACAAACCATAAAGACTTTATCACCTGGACCAAGTGCGAAGGCAAATGGTTAGAACACAACATGACAAAGTTTAACACCATTTGCTTTGGTCTCAATGAGCCTGTAACTATAGGGGGATGGACACACCATATTAAATGGTTCACTGTTGCTGGAGAGAAGTGAGATCCCTAAAGCCATATGTTACAAAATGCCACAGCGTGTTAACGTTGCCACAGTTGATCAGCAGACCTGTGAGAACCACTGCACTGACAGGAAGTGAGCCAGGGCAACATGAGGGAAACATTTGTGATCAAACCTGAGTCGGCTGATTTGACTCAACGATTTGCCGCCAGGAACAGCAGGGTGGTGTAGCAGGAAGAACTGCTGCCTCACTGCTCCACAGCCCCTGGTTTAATCTTAAGAGATTTGCTTCTGGGTTTCATCTAGGTTCTCCAGTTTCATCCCACCAATCAAAAGCATGCTGAATTGGTAGGTTACAATGCCGCTAGGTGTTGCCCTCTTATGGCCTGGCATCCGATACAGGGTGAATTCTCACCTCACAGCCTGTGTTCCCAGGATACACAATGGATCAAGTGCATTCTTCACCAGGAAAGAGTGGTTACTGGAGATGAATAAACACTTTGATTTGCCAGTTCACTGGAAACAAGTGGAATTTTTTTCAATCAAATGGGCTTGGCCGATTTAGCCAACAACTTAGGTGTGTATGAACACAGACACATGGCTCAATATTACTCATGTTTTTTTCATGTTTTCCTTGCAGCACGTTAACAGGCGAATCCGGGATGTTCTTCTGCAATGTTTAACATTGTATTCAAAACCTCCGCCTGCATGTCCTTGCCACTGATCTATTCTTTTAACGATATACTGTCCACATTTGACCTGAACCAAGAACTGAGAGTTCTTCTTAAATTATTCCAGAAATTCTGTAACATGATCAGGTGGTAATAAAGGAAATAACGTTTGATGAAGTTAAAACAGATGCCTTAAAGTAAATCTGGAAGTCTGATATCTTTGAAATGCAATATGATGATTCTCTCATGTTAATCAGAAACATACGGACGCCATTGATTTCATACAGAGGTTCTTTTATTCCTTTGAGATAATGTATCTTTTGTTGAAACTGTAATCATGGCAATGGAATGTGTATATTTAGCCATGTTTCCAATGTCCTCTTCCATCCGGAATTCTTCGTCTGCAATTTGCTGCTTCTGAGAAGGTGTTTCAGTAAGAAGTCGCCAGACTGAACACTGAAACAGGCTCCTGCAAGAGCCTCAGGCAACTGTGAATCTCTTGAAATTGTTACATTAATTAGCTTTTAATGATAACTACATTACAAAACTGTTTAGTTCATTAAGGTCTCCATATTTGTCGCAGTTTTGCCTAATATATCTTTAGGTGAATTTCCTTCCAAAAACACAAACACACCTATGGAGTGCATATACCATACATATACCATACCATACATATATGGAGTGCATATACCATATACCATATACCATATGTGGTACATATATCATACATATATGTAGTGCCAAACTAAAAGAAGTCATGAAACCCCTGCATGCTAGTCGAAGCCACCATTCAATTTCTGGCCTCAGGTTCTCTTCAGCATACTGTGGCCTCAGCTGCTGGAATGTCAATGAGCTTTCTCTGCTGCACTGTCTGAAGCTCTGAGATCACTTATAAAATGACTTCAGAGCCACATATTGTTTCCAAATGGCAAGGAAGCATGCAATGGAGTCAACCATTGATATTTTAGCAAAGCAGTTTTGAGATGTGTTTTGTACAATATATGCAGATCATATGCTTTTCACAAGCTGTGAAGCAAAAAAAAAAAAAACCCCACTGCTTAAGAATCTTGTTTTGACTCTACTTACAAGTAAAACACAACACATTGTATTCCTAACAAGAGCCACACTGACCGTAATGCCACTGGCTATAAGAATGCCTGCCATGAATTATTAGCAGGCTCACAATGACTGTGTGACAGACATGGGCATTGACATGAGGGATGCATTGCACAGATTGTGATCCACAAGCTTAGCTTACATGCCGAGCCATGCACAGTTCTGCAACCTGCATTCCAGCGCAGCACTTTTTCCATGAGGAAATCCCACTGCATGCCAGCATGCACTCAAACTGTTTGGCAAGTGGCAAAAACTCTACAATGATAACTAGAAAGCTCAGGCCTAGATCCAAAATCTTAGAGGATGCTGATAATAAACGAAATCCAAAAGCTGTTTTGTTACATAAGTAACTTTCACTTCGGCAACATAGCGCTGGTCAACAGCTGCCAATGCTGTGGTTTCCACTCTTTTAACTAGCGTTCCCAATGAACCAGCCTTCCATGGCCCCTGCCATTTCCCATCATGGTTGACAAGTGGGACGTTACACACCAGACGGCTTCAACCCAGCACACATGCTTCCTGCCCCCACACTAAAATTTCTACTCAGCCATGACTTTCACTCATTCCTATCCACCCTGTGCCTCTACACACACCCGTTCTGTGTGTCCTGGATGGAGGGCAGTATTGGAAATTTATCCTCACCTCCATTGTCTGAAAAGCTGTGGGTAGCGAGCAAGGATGTAAATGTGTGCCAGGAGAAAGTGGGAGAATGTGATTCTCAGACCTGGCCTTAGATCACACAGTTTTCTGTGCCCTGTGAAGTCATATGCTCCTGTTTGGATTGGCAGGGGGCCTGTAGTCCTCTGGACACTGACAGACCTGTAGTGGGATCAGCTTATGCTGGAAATTATTTTCAGTCGAAGTTTACAAAGAAATCTAAGACCTGGCCATATGCAGCAGCGTGCACAGTCCATTTTAATGACACTGCACTATAACACTTTAACATACATGGACATTGTATATGCTAATTCAGCAGTGGAGACATTGCTGTATGTAGTTCTGAGAAATGGTAAGTAAATCATACATAGTGGAGACTCAAGGGGGAGCTAAACTGCTAGCATTTGAAGTGCGTAGGTGTGGACGCTGCCTGGGGACCTCTCTTTCTTCTGTTTCCATTGGCATTAACCTGAGCAGCTGAAATTTAAAACAGGACAGATCTGGCTCATGATTTACACTACGCCCCAACTCTAGAGCCACTACACACACACACAACACACACAGGATTTCCCAGGAGGATTAAAGTCAAAGGAAGTGCACACTTAGTCACTGACTATACTTCCTGTACTGCAGAGATTCATTCACTCATCTGAATGAGCATCCATTTTTGCTCATAAATCACATTTTACTGGACAACTGCAATAAATGATGTTCTGCTAAAAACTGCCATGATGACCCAGATCATTCCAACATTACATCTACAACTACATCTACATGTGGGGTGACTGATGACTAAATAAAATACTTCTGTGAGCAGATTTTAAAGACTATAAACATTATCAGCAGTTGTTCATCAGTCTCAACATGCAATACTAAATATGTCAGAAGCCCTATCACTAGATTCACTGTAGGCACAGTCAAAGAGGCGGAGGCATCTTATCATGACACAGGTCTTTTAACAGTCTGCAGGGAACCCTCATCATCTTTCATAAAGGGAGGCTTGCCATTTTAATCCCACATCTGGTGTGCATTACCATTCCATGCAGCTCTGACTCAAGTCTGGATCTTTACTGAGTACCTCACCCTCTCTTTGTGTCCAAAACCCATAAAAACAGGCAGAGTGGTGCTGCTTACTGACAAAGTCAGTGCACACAAATTATTGCCTATATTAAAAAAGACAGCGGAAGAGAGACGGTGCAAATAATTAAATAATACACAAATTATTAGTTCTGCATTTTACTGCAGGATATACTGACAACAGAGAAATCTAAGTGGCTGTTGCAACAGCTCAGTTATGGGAAATCTAATATGCTGCATTGTGCGGTAAGACAGTGGTCTGCTCGGCTCATTTTATCAGACAAGTAAAACAGAATATCAAGGGTTCTCACTCTTATCGATACAATTACGTCATGAAGTAATGCTGGCTATGTGATTCAGATCAGATTCTGTGTAGGATAACTGGAGTCTGAATTAGAATTCTTCATGTTTTGCTTCAGATTTACTTCCAGAACATGATTTGCCTATAAAATTCACATGAATGTGATTATTAACGGTGGAAGAGTGGGTGTTCAAAAACAAGAGCTACTAGTGTGAGAGTAAACAAGTAAGATTACACTGAAGCACCAGAAAAACTGGTACAGCAGTTAATACTTGATAGGTCCCCCAGGGGATCATGGAGGGAACGTTGCACAGTCCTCACGCTGATGTTTGTTAAGGCCCCAGCATTGCATTCTGATGTTAACTGAGGCAGTGTTGCACGCCTATCGTGTGAAGTGATTCTTGCCAGCCGACGCTGGTCACGTTCACCCAGAGTCTTTTTATGGCCACGCTGCTGCCATAGTCATGAAAACTTGCCATTGTCATGGTGTAAACAACTCTAGAAGCTTCCACAGATGTCTACCGCTTTATATACACACTGATGTACACAACCCATAACGTGCATAGGTTGCTATGTATTTTGCATAGGCTCCCAGTTTTTCTGGCACTGTGATGTGATGGTGATGGAAAGTGATGGTGATTAAAAGAAGAACCATGTGTTAGATTATGCAAAGACTGCTGGAATGCCACAAAGCACAAAGCAGTATGTATTTGACTAAACAGACAGAGAGTTGCCTCTTTTACAAAGTAGGTCAGTGCAACGCTCTCTTTTTATCATACTGGTCACACACCAATATGATCTCATGCTTTCAAATTCATAACATCTCACCCAACTCACTTTGCATAAAAAGCTGCACAGGATAAAGTTAGCAATCGGGATGGGGTTAGCAGTAAAAGGCTTTTCAAAATAATAATAATAATAATAATAATAATAATAATAATAATACGTTTATTTTATATAGCGCCTTTCACAAAACCCAAGGACGCTTTACAAAGAGAAAAAAGGGAGAGAAGTATTGAGAGAAGAGAAGAAAAAGAAGATCGGGGAGCGTTAGGAGGACTGAAAGTATTGCGAGAAGAGGAAAGTCTTCAGCTGGACTTTGAAGATAGAAAGAGAGGCAGAAGAGCGAATAGAGGGAGGTAGAGAGTTCCAGAGGGTGGGGGGTGGATCTAAAAGATCTGCCACCCATAGTGGACAATCTAAATCGAGGGATGGTTAGTAGACCTGAATCAGAGGACCTCAGCTGACGTGATGGGACATGATGATGTAGTAGAGCAGAGAGATATATTGGTGCCAGGCCATGTAAGGCTTTAAAGGTCATTAGTAAGCCTAAAAGCTAAAAACTAAAGCCTTTGTAGGAAATCAAATGAAATCCAACAATACACAAGACACGATATCGGGATTGAAATCATTTACCTGAGGGCAATCCTTGATGTAATGGCCCTTATTGAAGCAGAGATGGCACAGGTAGTTAGGCGGAGGTCTTTTGCTGGGCTTGCGTGGCTCAGAGGTCAGGGAGAGGTCGGAGAAGTGGTCCGTTAGAGAGTTCAGCCCGTCCACGATGTTGTTCAGAGAGCCATATGGAGAGACGCTTTTATATAAACCATTATTCAAGGCCTGCACATAAATAGAAAACAAAAGGTACTCTCATTAAAATTCATTTAACAAATAAAAAAATAGCCAAACATGAGGTAAAGCCTTTCTTTGTAAATATTGTCATACACACCAAGCTGTGTTCAACAGTCATTTTAAAGCTGCCTGATGGTATAAATCATATTAGTCATATTATGTCAACAAAGTCATAAAACAGGACCAGAAAATGGTAAAAACAATTACATAATGCTTGTATAACCACAAACCAGCAGGAGAAAAAGTACCCAAATCCCCTAAGTGTGCTAACTAAAAGGCACAGTAACTGATTGAGAATAAAATAAATTTTTTAAACAATTCATAAAATGTGCTCTTACAGTCGGTTTGGCTTTAGCCTGAGCTGTGTTACAGACACAGTGTGTGCAGGAACGTCTTGCACACACGAATGCTACAAGTCTGGAGGTGAATAAACTGCAGACACAGTAATCATGTCTGTGTCTTGAGAAAAGAGTTTTGCGCTGAACTGATGTTAGAGTTGATGTCTAACATACTGCTAACGTACACTTGGCAAGCCGCTGTGAGTGGTGTGCACTTCTTACAAACGCAAGACGCATTTCAGCTCTCGTCTTTCAGCCAAATTCTTTTCTGGGGCTAGATAAAGTCAGGATACATCAAACCCACTTTATTAAAGCTTTTCCCCCCATGCCTCTACATCTGCCTGTCATTTTCTGTCCTGACCGCTGAAACCCAGCTTATTGTTTTCATGGCAGTAAATTAAAATAAACAGAAGTAACACATACTAACCTCAAATTTATTCAGATGTGTGTCGCCTAGGCTTACATAAGTAGCTTCAATCTTCTACTAAGGTGGGATAAATAAATAGGTGTTTTCATCATCATAAATAGTCTGCAAACGGAGAGTGTGTGTGTATATATATATATGTGTGTGTGTGTGTATGTGTGTGCTTTCCATTACTGAATAAAAGCAGTACTGTATAAACCATCTAAATAAAGTATCCTAAACAAATACTCTTTAAGTATACATCTGATTTTTATATCTATAGCATATGTATGAACTGCAAAGCAAAAAACAATATTCATGTCAATCAGCCTACACATTTTGAACCGCGTAATTAGCGGAATTGTTTTGATCACTTTTAAAAATATTCGAGAAACCCCATTTTGAAATAATCATACCTAGCAAAAGCAAATGCATTCCTTAATGTAATAAGCATTATGATAAATGGCAAAATGCATAAAATGTAAAACGTGTGTATACTATTGTAGTAATAATGCAATAACATCAGAGGCTTTAAGAGTGTGATAAACTTCAGTACAGGGCCATCATACAGTTTGTCTAATGGAGGTCTCTTCTCTGCTCTCTCACTCAGCAGGAGAACATCTCAGGGGGTTATTCCTGCCCTGCTATACCTTACTGTCACTTCACACACACACACACACACACAGAGCGAGAGAGCCACATGTTTATGCTTAAAAGCATTCATATGTGCATGCACTTAAAAAGATGTACATATGCACGCATTCACAAACACATACACACACTCCCAGCTGTTGCTGTTTTGCGGCCTTAGATTAGGTGAGCGCTTTCTCAGGAGTCAGAGGTGTTGCTCTGCGCACTTCACAGCACTAAACCCTGCTGACTCTCATCTGGAGCGCATTTTTATTGTGAAGGCCACTATTTCCCCAATGTAACGAAAACAGTATGAAAACTGACCCAAACCCAACTGACCTGAACACAAAGTAAATTAACACTGACACTGCAGCCATAAAATCATCTGGTCCTAAGCTGGTATAAAGCACAAGATACACGGCAAGAGAAAAATACTTCTAATTGTAATTGTCATTTTGATTGCAGCTTCAATTTGTCCCTGTGCAAAAAAAAAAAAAAAAGGAAGAAAAAAAAAAAACCTCAAACATTTTCCAACATCTGTTATCCTGTGTTTTTTTCATAAGGAAAACATTCTAACCTAAATATAAAAGCATTTTTATGATCTGATTAAGCCTCTGGAATCCATTGTTCCTCTTGACAAACATTTGTTACCGTCTATATGTCTAAAGCATGTCTACAATCTGGTGTTTATCCTTGAAGCTTGGTCTTTCCCTGTGTAGTGCCAGCAGTAATAATGTACTGCACTCATCCTCCATGGCCCTGATGTACAGTTTATGCCAACAGTCGCTCATCATTAAACAATCCGCTGTATAATCAAATTCTATGCTGTTTAATTTAACCGGTCATCAGGCCAACTTGGTTTTTAATACTGCCACACAAGTTAGGGTGGATTACACGTGAATTAATCAGGTTATATGATTTCCCCATATAAAATGCTGTGCTTATTATAGAATTGTGTTCACACTGACTAGACATTACATCAGATCAGCCATTAGACCTCTTTAGCATGCATGTAACTTTATTCATCATCATCATCATCATCGTGCATTTTAGGTAATGTCATTTTAAACCTCGTCTTTTAAGAGTGATTTTTCACTTTTTGTTTAAAGCAGGCCATAACCCCGGGACCTTAACACATCATTAAAAGTGCCTCAAACTGACTCGTTTAGTCTGCGGGCTATTTAAGGTTGATGAAAAGGCCATAATATATATACCATGTTAGACATTGTGAAGAAACAGACACTAGCCGGGTTCATACTGAGATAATACTGCTCACTTCAGCAGAGTTAGGACATATTATTAGGGATGATTTGCGGAAAAGATTCAATGTGTCAAATCAAAGCGACTCATTAATGAATCAGTCGGAGTTATCAGTGTTATTGACTGTCACTCTTCACTGGGTCTGTAGTGAGTTTTTAAACAAGCTGTATTGCTAATATATTGTTATGTGAGGCGGAGAACAATACGAGTTAATTAAGTAGGTAATTAGGAAACAGTTGTTGAATTGTCGACACTGTGTAAACGAGCTATTTGGGTATTGAATGATTCGTTGTGTTGTTAAGAGACGTCAGGGCGCTGAGTCCAGACAAGCGGATTACACACGGAGCTGTAAGATTACACACCGGGCAAGAAAGTGGGACTGAAATGAAGTTTTCTTCTGGAGGAAAGAAAGTGCAGAGGAAGGCCTACCTCGTTGCGCTGCAGCTGAAAGAAGCTGTTGAGATAGCTGGAGCTGAGAGAGGAGCTGAGCTCGGCTGCAGGGGTTTTGCTGTAGCTCAGATCCGGATGGCCAGAAGTCGCTTCGGGTCGGAAAGCATCGAAAGCGCTGGTCTGGTGTGTGTCTTGTAACGAGAGATAAACCCAGTTTAAAAGCTGTGCGGGCTGGTACACCGAGGTGCTGCTGTCAATGGCAGACAACAAGCTCATCTTTAACTGCGGCTAACTTTCTCCACCGCCACAGTCACTTGTTTCACACAACTTCGATGGCTTTGCAGGGCTAAGTTTATAACGGCGCGTCCCGGGCTTTTCCACACCCCAAAACTGGAAAAGTCGCCTTTCTCCCCGCTCGAGTAGCGATATTTCTCCCCTGGAATCCCTTTCAGTTACTTTTTAAACTCTTCCTCTAACATGTCATAACAAAAAAAAATAGTTTTAGCTCGTTGTTGGGCGACCCGTTATCTCTCTTTATTTGCACAGCTACAGCTAGGACCTCATTGCATATTCATTAGCTAGCTGTGTGCGTCATCAGCTGCAGCAGCCAATCGGCGCCAAGAATATAATATATGCGCATATTTATGAGTGAGACTTGATGATTATTGGTTACTATTATATACGGTATTGAATATTCATACTGGCAAGCTGCTAGGGCATGTCAACACGGAATCTGAAACAGCACACAAACTGGAGCAGAACCTATTAAAAACTGTCACACATATAGATCGATTAGGATTATGGTACAGGTACCATGATAGGTATCATGATGTCAAAAAAAGTTAGACAAAGCATGCTTAAAGATAACATTTGTATAGCATATTGTTAGGATGATTAGAGAAAAACAAGTTTAAATTGTTTAATAAAAGGAAGTAGAAAAAAACAGTGATAAGTGACAAACTTCTGTTCTCAGACTGGTTTCTGGGAACATCACACCAACAAAACTAAATCCTTTCTAATGAGCATTGCTCTCCTTAAAGCTATTAAGTGCAATCATTACGTTATAACACCCCTTGTTGCTGGCTTTAGGTGTGTAGTTTCACATATTCCACTCATCAGGAAAACAGACTCACATAAAACAAATGGTCCTGTTTATTTAGCTAGAGCTGAGATTTCTGAGCAGTAATCCAGCAACTCCTGAGTAAATATATACTGGTTTCTTTCACTTATTCTTTAATGTCAGGATAAATACACCAGTAGCAACACGAATACTTTGGCTTTACTTAGGGTTGATTCAATTGTTACCATTCATGGTAAAATATATTATTAAAATGAAACTTGATACAAATATGCTCACACTTTAAATTACCAGATGACCCCAGCTATGTAAAATATACTCTACTCTGTATTTAAGATGCATTGCTATCACAGTCAAACAAATACAGTAATACATACTAAAAAACTCATGATAAACAATACTGCACTTCAAGCTGCTTCCAGACTTTTGGCAGGTTTCTAAATTATATTTAATATAATTATATTTTATATATAATTTATATTATATTTAATTCTAAAAGAAATATATAAGAAGCTATATCTCTTTAAAGCATGGTCTTAATGTAATAACAATGCACCATGTCCAGAGTTAGAATATAACTATTAAAAGCGCATTAATGTGATACATCAGGTATCAAAAATACTGTCTGACTAAACTGCATGTAGCTCACCATGCTTTGTTTATGCTCCACCTTGTGGTGTTGTAAAGTATCTTTCTTCTTCAATAGATATAATTTATATATAATTTACGACAATCTAATCATCAAATGGATATCACATAATTATGATAATTATATTAAATATATTAGATTATGATAACAAATTCATGTCTAGTTTTCAAATTGTTGATTATTTGAACAATCTGTGTATTTATTCACTGATTTGCTGAAATGATTTCATAAATGATTCATTAATTGATTATTATTTTATTCATTGATTAATCAAATACTAAGAGCATGAGACAGGCCCTGAGAATAATCCTGGCTATTGAGATAATATAGCCTTAACATCTCTTAAACATGACTTGAGAAAGAATAAACATTCATTGTTCCATCATTTTGGTGTTTTCAGGGAAAGACACGAAAGCAAAGACCCTTCTTCCAAAAGGTTTATTATTATTATACTTAAACTAGTACCTAAAGTATACCACAGCATTAAAAGCTATCACGTCACTTCACTTTTAGCAAAGAAAAATGCAGAATCATTTACAGGAACACTCTGGAAGAATCAGTGCAATTTTTTTCATAGTGGTCTCTCAAGGTGAATCTGATAAAAGACAGACACCCTCTGGTAGAATGAATTCTCTAACACTGTAGAAGACTTCTTATTTCGGATACACAGTAGTCACATGATCTGCAAATAACTAATTCCATAACTTCTAAATACAAACTGTAAAAATAACTGCATAAATATAATGATCTATTTTCCATTCTTATGCCATTTCACAAAGTGCAGGCTAATATTATAAAAAAAAACATGTTTTATTAAATTATTTAATACTATGTTAAAAAACCTTTAAAGGAAATTTAGCCTGTCTACACAGAAAATGAATTAAATATTGATTAAGACCAAAAAAGTAAAATCTAAAAATAATTCAGAACTTACTTTATTGTATTATTATTATTGTTATTATTATTGTTATTATTAACAACAACAATAATTAAAATAATATAAATATATTATACAAAATAATAGCAATTATAAGTATATA
>JAOTRJ010000043.1:15111405-15123274 GCA_028564905.1 Leptodoras praelongus | reverse complement strand
ATTCACACTCACATTCACACACTAAGGGCCAATTTTCCCATCAGCAATTCACCTACCTGCATGTCTTTGGACTGTGGAGGAAAACCGGAGGAAACCCACGCAAACACGGGGAGAACATGCAAACTCCACACAGAAATTTCCCAGGTCGCCCCACCCGGTGATCGAACCCTGGTCCTTCTTGCTGTGAGGCGACAGCGCTATCCACTGCGCCACCGTAATCTGGCAAGCTTTCTTTAAAAAAATGAATAAACCAAACATACAAAAAAAAACTGCATCACGAGAAAGATGATCTCAGTAGTTTTTTTTAAGACACTCATGTCGTTGCAAACTAATGAAACTGCCAATCATTTTGTGGAAAAAAAAAAATACCAAGGACTTCACTACAACAAACTTTCATTGACTGGAGAAAGACCTTTTACTCTGCCTGTTCTTGATTGACTTGCACTGCAATATATGTTGTTTTGCTATAACTAGACACATGTATTCAGTTTTGAAGCAGTGTGGAAAGTAGATTTTTCATATTTTGAATGCACTGATTGGAGACTGACATGAATTTGATTGTCTCATTTTTTATTGTAAACAGGAAGGGTATAAAATAAACTCTGGATTTACTTTGTCAGCTTCTCACAGTGGGCACGGGGGTTGAGTGTTTTATTTCGAAGGAGCCTGGGCTCGCTGCCCTGCGGTCTGAGAGCCGCTCCGTCACTCTGCAAGATCTCAGGAGGCTTGGAGTCAGCAGGGCTCAGCAAAATCCCAGAAGGCCATGCCAGTGTCACTGATAACACCTTCATCTCCTACACCCCCCCTTTGGCCCTGTGTTTACTTATCTCAGGGGTGTTGCTCAGCAAGACACATCTTCATATGCAGGACTTACAGGGACAGGGGGTAATCAGAGACTGACCTCACACTTCACTGTAAATGGCATTTCCCTCATTACAAGTAGATGATAGCCTGAATAGTTAATGAGCTTTAATCCAGAAATTCCTGATAAATACCACATTACCATAATGATGTTTCTTCAAAAGGCATTTGAAATGCATTGGTCATCTAAGAGACCTTGAAAGGGAAAAGATGTTATGTCATGCCACTGAAAGACTAAACCATAAACCAAAACTTTACACTGTTCTTGATCCAATGTATTGTCTATTTTTTTTTAAAGTGGTTTCCATCTTTGCATTATATTAAATCTAACTGTCCCTCTACAAAGTAAACTCATTTTGTTTAATCACAAGGCGAATCTCTAACGTTAAAACACTGGGCTGCCATGTAAAGAGTAAAGGAATTTGCCGTTTTAAACTGAAGTCTTGGTTGCTGACTGTATAATATGTGTATTAGCTTTCAAAGTTCTGTTTGGATAAAAAAAAAAAAAAAAAAGAAAGCGAGTGGAAACATACACCAGTGACCATATAAAAGGAAAAAAACAGAAGAGTTATGACTTTTCATCAGCTCCATCAAACTACTCATTAGGGCGGCTGCCAGGTTATCACAGCAAATCTGGTGCATTCATACATTTTAGATAAAAAAAACAATGCACCGATGAAAGATTGAGCTATGTAATCCATGGTGTTTATTAGACATGGTTAGACATGTTTAGGGTTGTTTTACATAAGATCCATGGGAACCATGTTGCACAAGATTAACATTATTTGGCAAAGAAACAAAAAGAAAAAAAATCTAATGGAAAACAATAAAAAAAGAAGAAATATTTACTAGTAAGTTTATGGTGTGCTCTGGTGTGATAATAGACAGTTTCTTTTGTCTGGGTCAGCATATGGCCAAGCTTTTAAACCATCAGAGCTGCTGATCTGCGAGTCTTCAGCGCAGATGAGAGAAAGCACACACTGTGCAGCACCACAACACTGAGCTTCTTCTCTCCCTCTGTCACACTTCTTTAGTAACTGGGATGTGATGAATTACTTCTAGTGCTTTCCACCCATCGTTGTGCTCCTCTACTCATTCTGTTCCCATTCTGGCTCGCTCTCGTTAGCCAGGGCCAACTGGAAGCGGGTCTGCAGAATCTCAGAGCGGGTGTGAACTCTCCCACTAGTGCCACCTTGTAAAAACGACATCTGCATTCACCGCCTGGCTTTTGAAGAGAGCAAAGCTAATAACTCAAAGTACTTTAAAGGCAATGAAGTCAAGGTAAACCGACAGCGCACACAAATGAAGCAGAAGCGAAAACATTTACAATTTTCAATGCAAATCTACTAGTCAATCAAGTAGAAACTCTGAATGACATTCAGGCACATATACAGTAGATTCAATTGGAATCAGACCAAAGGTCCAGGCTGGATGAATTTGGCTGTAAAAACAGCACTGTACTTGCCTCGTTAACCTCCAAAAGCTGATAATTCATGCAAGCCCCTTGAGAAGGCTGAGTAATGTCTGATCTGCCTGAAATGCTGGCTTTTCTGTGGGCAATGCACTGTTGTGTTGTTGAGGTCTCTTTTCTTCTCTTCAGCTTTCTTTTAGGTGAGGGACTTGGCACGGTCAAGCCATACTCCTGGAAACCGAGCTCACATCTGCGTCCTGTTATGCAGCACATCCTAATACCCATCCTGCTCCATTCCACCTCATCAGGATGGATAACTTAATGGAAAGTTCTAGCCCAGTAAAATGTTTTATTTATTTTTATTTTTATTTTTTTAAAAGAAACCATAGGTCTTTCTATGATAGGCATGTGTTTGCGAAAACATGTCTGAACAGTACCATGGTTTACCACAAGTTAAGAGAGGTTTGGTTTTAAAGGAGGAAGGCACAACATTTAGTGACAAATCTTGTTTGATGTACAGGGGAAGTAGCCTTCCTGCTTGATTTATTTCTGTATGCAAATTGAACATGCATTGCACTGGGAAGAATTCACATAAAATGCAATTGCAGAGGCTGGGATCTGGTTTACAGTCAGTGGCGCATAGAGAGACATAAAATGAGTAATAACAACAACAACAAAAAAAAATCTATCGTCACGGTTAGGAATAGGTAAGCACAGCCAAAAACAATAAGCAGAGCCAAAAAAAAGTTTTAATAGTGTGTGGTTTGCCAGGAGGCGGTAAAGCACAGAGGGGAACGCCCACTGTGTCGGTGTAAAGGGGGCCGGGCTGGGGTGTCGCACGGCTGTGGGTGAGTTTAACACGCGTCCGCGGGAACTGCGCGCCTCAGTGCGGGATTCTGCAGCGCGCTTCTCATCTTCACACGCAACATGGATGTGAGAGTCATCTTAGTGGCGCTTCTGGTAACGGTGACTATCTACGGATCTGTTTCCGACGGTAAGGTAGTCATGCGTATTTATAGCAATGCATCTCCCAGTACCTTATTTATAAAAAATGATTCAGGATGAAAACATGCTAGTAAAGTAAAAAAAAAATCATATCATATCAAAAAAAATTTTTTGCTTGACTTTGTTATTTAATTTCCTGGCTGCTGATGTGCGTAATGGTGGTGCGTAAATGCAAAATTTGGAAACATCCCAAAGCCTCCCATCTTTCTTGCCACTGATGATCCAATGCTTTTAAATGTAAACCTTATTATTAAATGCATACCTTATCCATATCTACCATTATCCTATGCTCGAGGTTTCGTTTTCCCTTTTTTTTTATTTTGCCATTTAATCCAAAGGGTTTCCATGTTCAGCATCGTTCAGCATGTTCACCAACTCGTCCGACGTGTTAAGGCACAGCCTGACCTGCACTACGCGGTGATTAATGTGTGTATTTGTCATTGCCTTTGTTTTCCTTTAATTATCCACAAATGAGGGAGCAGAACAAAAACCAGCAGAGAGGGACAAAGTGAGAGATAGCGCCAGTCTGCACATCAGTGGAACAAAAGCGCAGGGGCTCTATCCATCTGTCTTTAGCATGACAATGCTGATAGATTACCTGACATGGCCTTGGCATATTTTACAGTCATGGTCCGAGAGAGCAATTCAGAGCAGGTACTTCTCACCTGTGGGAGTGCGCAATGTCCGTTTAGCCTACGTGCGCCATGCACGTAAATAAAACGGGCTTGGTGATACAGGGACAAGAGTGCATTCAATACCTTAGAGGTTCATATAGGGCTAGGTGTTTGGATGCAGATGATGTCTTGGTCCGTGTTTTCTACTGACGCGTTGCGCCATGGCTGTGTGTAATCGCATGTAATTGTGTGTTTGTATGTTAAGCGCGCACCAACTTTCCTCTGGGGATCAGCGAAGGTGTTTTTTTTAAATCCAGTCTGCATGAATGTGAGCAAAATATTGCGCAACTGTGCTGAATCAACATCTTGCAATCCTTACATAATTATGCCCTTTTCTACTACACGGTGGGAATTGCTCTGATTGTTGTGTACTTATTATTATTATTTTCACTCTGTTTCATTGTCCAATCACACATTTCAAAAATCAGTTACCAGAACATGTGGATTGGACAATAAACATATACACAACAAATCCAAAGTCAAAGCCGGTGTCCGCACGAACGAACCCCATAAAAAGGATGCTTGCCTGCAATTTTATTTGTTTATTTCCTCATAAAGTTGCTGTTTTATATAACATTAAAATCAGTTGTTTACCTCCTTGTATTGTCTCCCAGCATCGGAGAACATTTAACAACAGGAATGAATGGTTTAGGAATTTAAGACTTTATTGCTTGCACAAATAATTATGATAAGCATGTTGGAAAGGTGCAATATGATATTTTTTTTCATGATTCAACCTAAGTATGTGCAGAGAACATTTGTAAACATCATTAAGAGTTTCTGTGATTGAGCACATCTGTTTTGGATCATGCTTAAAAGCAAAAGGCCAAATACCTCTCTAAACCTCAGTAATTAGTGTTGCAGGTCTCCAAACACGACCGAGGAACATACACAGAATATGGCAGAAAAACAAATGAAAATGTTGGCGAATCGTTTATATGAGTAATATTGCTATTTTCAGAAGGAAAAGTTCATTTGAAATATTGAACAGTTATCAGTAATTGGCAGTAATTATAGCCTTACAGTTTGCATTAGTATTACACTTTCAAAGGTCTTGCAATGCATTAGCTCAGGTGGCTACATTAGATATAATGCCATTTGTGCAAAATTTATAGATGGATTTCCTACTCTCTAAAATAACATTAAAATTATGTAATAAATGTAACAAAAAAACCCTTTATTTAATTAAATTAATTAGAAACATACATGTTAATGCTTTGTTCATTACATGCATGTGTTTAAATTGGATGGAAAATTTTATCTAATTGAAATATTATTATATATAATATAATATAATTAAATCTAATACATTTTGTAAAATAGTCTTGTGCTATTTTAAGTGTTACATTATTATAAGGAACAAGTTGTTCACCAACACAGCTGACACTAGCATCAAAATATCACAACTGTGCATTTAATATTTGTACTTATTTTTCTAAATTTTTATACTATATATAAAAATATATACATTTCAATCACTTGGACTTTGTCACATTCCATGTGGCAGCATTTCACATATGTTTCATGATCTAATGATCTCATGAATCAGGAATGGACCTAACTGCCTTAAGAATGTTCTGATCCATCTGGAGCACATAAATGTTGAAATATCAGTTCTGTTCAAGCTGTGTTTTCTGTTTTTAGCCTTGGTTGGTAGAATATAGAGTGAATTTAAATGGTGGGTTTTAAAATGTGTCCTTTTTCTATGTAACTCTTTCCAGCCAAGCCTATCAGCCTGGTCGAGAGGTGTTGGTGCCGTTCTACAGTCACCACGGTCCCACAGAGGAACATCCGTGAGCTGAAGTTCGTCCACACACCCAACTGTCCTTTCCAAGTCATGTGAGTATCAACCGCAGTGTCTTTCTCACACACCCACTGATCCCGATGCAGCAATACTTCTTGGGGGGTGTCTTACGGAACCCCTAACCCATCATTTCACACCATCAATCTCCTGCTGCTGAAGGAGCAGTGAATAGAGATGGAATAGGCTTCCCCTGTCTGGCATTATGCTGTAGGTCACGCTCTCACAATTACACACATGCAGAGGAAATGCTACAGGAGGGGGGTGGGCTTCTAGACTTCGATGTAGTTTTGTTTCATACAGGAAGATGCCATAGGGTTCCATTTGAAGGACTTTCTCATCCATTGTGCCTTAAAATCCTTCTCACATGTCCATATCCTTGCATGCTGATGAGAGTCTTCAATAATCTTTTGTTTCCTTCTAAGTCGACAGGAAACACTTAAAACATCCAGCAAGTACCACCCAATCACCTAAAACTCACCTTAACCTGTACTCAAATAAAACATTTAGGAATTAACCGCATTATTCATAGTTACTATAACAAATACTATAAAATGCAACTATAATATAGTAGGGCATTTCTCCAATCCACAACAAATCTAAACCAACTCAGCAATGCAGCAATAAAAAAACAGCTGTGCACACATGGAAAGACACACAGACCTATGTAACGGACATAGGGCTTATCGCAAATTCCCCAGAGGACAGATCAGAAGCAGTACTCAAAGCTCAGGGATCCTCTACACCCTAAAACTGTCCTGATGAGTGAAACTGGTAACATTATATGCCAATTTCTGTTGGCCTTTACTTGCTGTGAAGTAATTACTACCTGCTGCCCAGAGACCTGATGTTCATAGCTCCTGCTAGCAAAATGTAGATAGACAGGCAAGTACCAGGCTCTGATTCACTCCTATAAAGTTAGAAAATATCAGCAACAATATATAAAGCTTGTTTAAGAGTGCAGAACATGATTATACATCACTATGGCACAAAGTTAAGGAATATGATAATTAAATTAAGGTGAGAAAGCTGTGAGTAACTGAGTGAATAAGAATACTGTGCATGGTGAGTTGACAGTTTACAAGGGGAAAGAGCCTTAAATCACAGCTCCTATTTATTGCTTATTTATCTTTAAACATCTCATTCTGTAACTTAGTAAAAACTGATAGAAATACGTGAGTTTCAGAAGTTTTAGATTTAATGCATGTTGTTATGCGGCATGTTTGGTAATGATATATAATAAAATATAAGCCATAATCCTATATGTCTTAAGAAAGTAGACCCCAGTGGCCAATTTGGTCATAAATTGAATCCTAAATATCTTATTGTTCATAAGCCCCCATTACATCCAATAAAACTATTAAAGCATTAAAGCAATGTAAAATGGCTTACTAAATATAGATACATCGTTTTGTAGTTTGTTGGCATCCATATGTTTGTCCTTGAGTACTAGTACACACAGGAATCTGACAAAGCTTTAGCAGTCCTTGCTGCAGGCTTGAAGGATGATAATCTGTAAGACAATCTGCCAAGATGGGAAAGTGGATTTGGAAAGGAGACAAAGAAAAACAATAACAGACAATAAAAGCCTGCCACGGTATATCACTTACTAGAAGAGAAAACTAACTGCTTCAGTGAGCGTAGAGTGAGCTTTTCAGCTGCTTCAGCCCTTGTTCACGTGAGCCTTTGTATAACTCCTGCTGACTATGGCATATCTATTGTGTTGCTTTCAACCCTTCTTTACAATGGACCGAGTGTTTTAAAGCTTTAAAAGACATATAATAATTACATGGATGAGCAGTACAGATGAATATGTATTAGCGAAGAAGTATGATTTAAACATTTTCTGCTCTTTTTCCCAACAGTGCCAAACTGAAGAACAGTAAAGAGGTGTGCCTCAATCCTGAGACGAAATGGCTACAGCAGTACATCGAGAAAGCCCTTGAAAAGTAAGTATAAATTGGTTGCATGAGCAGAGAATGGGAGAATTGTGAAAAATGGAAACACTGCCCTGTTTTCATGGGTCTTTTTACATAATGCCCATCAGACTTACCAAACATGAGCCACATGTCTTCACGTGATCAACCAGATCTCTAAACAAACCCTCGGATTTTCTTAAACATAAGGTATGCGTATTAAAGCATTAAAGCAGGTAACTGAAGATACAATGGTATTTCTGCTTTCCTGTTTCTCACGTTTCCACAAACGTCCATATCCATGTGCTTTTTTTCTTATGAACCCTGGCTTCATACTTCAAACGCAGCTGTGAAATATTTATACCTTTGGTTGCTGAACATCATTTTAATACATACCAGCCCCTGTCTACAATCCTAATGCAAAACATGCTCTCATGCCGTGGTCTGGTTCAAGGAAAATCTACATTTATACAGATTTTTCACTTACCTCAGATATTGTTGATCAGACAAGACATGCTTGGTGTCCAAATGTAGCCTTTATGGCTTTTCTGGGAACTACAGTATTTAGTGTAGCTAGCAAGCAGCAAAAGTTTAGGTTTAACAGTTGGATGATATTCTACATAATATTTTGCTGCACTTATGCAATATTTAGGTAAGATGATATCAGAAAAAAAGTTTTTCAAACATATGGCTTGCGTAATGCTATTTGGTCGATAAACAACCGAAGAAGCTAAATCAAGCCATCGGGAAAGTTAAAAAGGCATACATTTTACTGTGTGTCCCAGGAGGCCTCATTTATGTTACTGCACAGCACTAAATATTCCTAGGCGTTCTTTACTGCAGCACGAACACCACACTGTCAGTCCTGGTTTGTTCCAGAGATAGTCTTTTTGTTTAATTATACTTTGCCAAGGATCCTTCTAGGTAAAAGAATGTGTGTACTGCTATATCCACAGAGCACACACAGATTTTAAAAGTGTCCACTTGACATAACATTATCAGTAAGGCATAACAGTAAAAAGCACTCTAAAAAAGGTGTGAACAGTCAAGTCTGCACAACAAAACAGTCCTAGTTTTCAGTGGACAATGGACACAAGTGCCACTGAATAGCCGCTAGGTGCTGATGAGCTCATACTGTGCAATCCTGAAGAGTGTTCAGTCAGAGAGAGGGGAAGTTGTACATCTGCATTAAATAAAGGAAGCTGGAAGTTGGCGCTCTCCTGATACGTGAGATATGTGAGATGTACCACATTTGTATTACAGTTTTCAGATTTATTAGATTTGCTATTGATCTGACTACTGAATTGTGGGTCAACCTTGTCATAGTCAGATCAATGCCAGACATGGTAGTGTCTCACGGGGAAAGACTAGACCTTTTAACTATGCAGTTGAAAGTACAAACTGCTTGTAAATCCCTCTGACGTGTCTGCACAGTATGGCCAACATCACTGGCTCTGTGTCCTAAGTGCTTTGCCTGTTAAACGGCCCTGTTTCCCTTCATTGTCACACTGCTTTAGCACTCAATATTAGCACATGGCTATTAATATCATGGTGCTGCTCACTACCTAAAGTATAAAGTCTTTGGAATTTTGGAAAAGGTATGTACATCGTATTTCATTGTGATACTAAATGTATTTTTTCCTTTTCTTTTGTTTTTCAGAATGAAGAAGGCCAAACAACAGGGCCAGTAAGGAAGCAGCTGGATGGCAAGCCCGTTTTTGTGAGCCACCAACACAGATATGTACCTGTACCGTATTCTGCTCTGGCATGCTTGCTGAACCAGCACTTAACCTGCAAACCTTGCTTCCCTCTCAGTGATTCGCCACACCGTCATCACCACCTCTGCCGCCGCTATAGGCACCTCCTGTGTTAGCACAATGTGCAATTATATATAAATGTATGAGTGTGTTTTTATACGTATGAGATGTATATACAATGTTTTTTTATATCGACTTTAAACAGTAAAGAGATATTTTTGGAGTTGCGTTTGCTCCTTGCCTGTCTGTTACAGAGTTAGGTAGCACTGAATGTAGTACAGATCATTTTGGAGCAAACATCACAAACTCTGCAAACTCACAGAATTCTTACATTATATCATACAAAAGAAGTGGGAATCACACACTGGTGCAGAGCTGAGCCCCAGTGGCAGCGTACCTGACAGGAAAGCAAATAGGAAAGGAGTTGAATTTCTCTACCCATTTAATAATCGTATTTAATTAACCCCCTATCTTAAAATTTTGTAACACTGCATACTGCATGTGAATGTTATATTATATGTATATATACACGAAAAGTGAAACATTGCTTGTGTTTTTGTCCTCTGACTAACAGGGTGTTCTTTTTTTTACCAACCAACACCAAAAATCCTTGACCTTAGATCAACCTAAGCAGTCTGAATTCCTTCAGGGAACATACTCCGCTAGAAGTATTCTGTTAGAAAAAAAAAAATAGAAAGGAATGCTCTTTTTTTCCAACTTCTATCATTGTATAAGCAAAGAAACATCTGGAGACACAAACTAACCTAATTGAGCAGCCAGTGTGGGGAAAGCTTAAAACGTAAACCAGATTCACATAGAATTAGAATCTTGCAGAATGAACCCAAATGATTTCGAATTAACCATACTAATTTAATTAAACGCACACAAAACGAGACACAGTATAAAATGTACATACGTTTTTTCCCCTCCACTACTTCTAAGACAACATGATGCAGATTTATTTCGCAGTTGCAGCTTTTGATCTCTACAGTTGTGGATAAACGTCATGTAATTGTGAGAAAAAAAAGTTGTGTGAAAGAAATTTCAATTATTTCTTATCTCATAACTGCAAATAATTTAATCAAATAATAACTCAGCTGCCACACAACGTTTTATAATATTATACTAATTACAATTGTGTCGTTTGATCTCTCACCATTCCAGGCTGAGCCAGTTAACTTGTCTGTGGTGTTGCTGTGGCTTGGTTAGGGGTAGGCGGATTCCCTAATAGGCAGAAACATGAAGTCACCACACAACTGTGAGATATTAACTTGTAATTGCAGGATGAAAAGTCTCAATTACATGATATAACCTCAAATCGCAGGATAAAAATTCTCAATTGCATGATAGCTCTCGACTCCCAGATAAGAAGTTGCAATTGTCTAATATTAACTCGCAATTATGAGATAAATCTATACAAAAGTTTCTCGTATGTCCGGGACACAAGCTTCCATAGAAATGATACTAAGTTGCTAACTAGATTAAAATATTGCTATGCATGATATAATGAGATTAATTCAAAAGAGGTAGAGGTAGATATGTAAAATTACTGGACTAATATTACTTAGGACCTATCATTCATGGTATAATAATGCACT
This sequence comes from Leptodoras praelongus, assembly GCA_028564905.1. NCBI lineage: Eukaryota > Metazoa > Chordata > Actinopteri > Siluriformes > Doradidae > Leptodoras > Leptodoras praelongus. The sequence goes on along the minus strand of JAOTRJ010000043.1, from coordinate 15,112,251 downwards.
TTATTTCCTGTGTCCTGTTATAAAAAGGGAGCAAATCTATTATGAGGAACATTTAAGTTTTCTGTGAATAAGAAGTATTTAGAATTGACAAATGTATTTTTTCCTTTTGGGAAAATAGGCCCTTATGGCAATTCATTTTAAACAGATAGAAAAATATTATTTCACTGTCACAGCAGTGTGTACTGCTATTCTGACTTTAAAAAAGTGCACTATAAAATTTGCCTATATTTCTGTCTGCCAGACACCTCTCAAGGAAATTAGTGTATGAAATTTGTCTGGAACATGACTGCATGATTGCCAACTTGATCCTGTCAAGCGATTTAAAGCAGTTGTTAAAGCAGCCTGGCCTCTTTTACACAGGCAGCCTGCAGGCACACAGGCCAGGAAACATAATGCCCAATCAGCATTAGAGAGGAAGGCTGCAGGCAGTGTTGTGGGGGCAGTGGAGTGGGCCACCAGAAGTGAAGTGAAGTGATTAAAAAAAAAACAAAATTGAAGAGACCCTAATGATTAAATACCCATGTGTACCCCTGGTTTCTTCCATTCTGGCTAAGAACATGCGTATTGAGAAAATACTTGCGCTTATGCATTAAAATCGAACCGGCGAACATGATAACTTGCTGATTTATTACTCACTTATTGGGCATTAACATGAACTATGCAAGACTGAATTCTGTGACTTAAAATGCTAATAATAATAAAAAATGTAGCAATAATATAAGAGGACATACAAATAATAATATTCCATCCTAACTACAACATGTAGTTTTTTTTATTATTAAACACATAATAAACACCACTCCTAGCTCGTGCCACTTTCTGCAGGGTATAAACAGATGACATGAG
>JAOTRJ010000043.1:15096429-15108173 GCA_028564905.1 Leptodoras praelongus | reverse complement strand
TTTTTATTATTAAACACATAATAAACACCACTCCTAGCTCGTGCCACTTTCTGCAGGGTATAAACAGATGACATGAGTATGTGTATCTATCACTTCAAAGAATATGGTGCCACCATCATCATGTAATTGAGGTCATTGATAATATGTACATTTTCCCCTCATAACTCCCAAATAATGTGAAGGACATTACTTTATAGATGGCAGCTTATTCTATTACTTATTTTGTATCTGAACACATGTTTAATTTCTTTTATAAACTGGTTATTACAAAATAAATAAACCATCCTGGATTTATGAATTCTGTCTCATATGTTCATTTAATGTGTAGTGATAGACTTGCTTTCAAACAATTTCTCATGATCAGAGGTACAATCCAGCACCTTGATTTACCACCAAGTCACACACCATTCAATACACACTGGTTAGAAGGATCTAACAGATCTATCAGACACAGTTTACACCCCACTGTTACGTACATTATACTACATTTTAATGTGGAGACCCAGACACAGGATGTCATGAGTTCTAGTCTTAATCCTAATGTAATATTACATTAGGCTAACTAACAGACGGTATAGAATAGGGAAACTTTATCTTCAGGATCTGCCTCTGTCATTTCACTTAGGATAAATGTATCATCATAAATGCCACATTGTCATCAATATGTGTGTATTTTGAGTTTTGAATAAGGTGTAGTATTGCCATACGTATTGGCACTCAAGAATTGGTGATTAAATAAGTAAGTGAACACAATTCAAAGCATTTAAGGATGATTATTTATTTCAGGACCTTATGTAAATACTTGGGTGCAATGTACGAAAGAAAGAAATGAACAGAAAGGAAAATGGTCACTGTACTCATACACTCACATTCAGTAAGTGCTTTATCTTTCTTGGGCAGGGCCATGGTGGATCCAGAGGCTATTCTAGGTATTAAGGCAGGAATACACCCAGTTTATTACATCCAACCTGTGCATTAGATACTCATACTTTAGTCACCATTATTGTTGCTTTATATTTGCGTTTAGATCAGGGTTTTTTTTTTTTTTTGCATTGCTGCTGTTCCTACTCAGTGGAATCTGTTTGGAATGGCTCAATAGGTAATGAAATGTTTAAAGAATGCTGTGTTGCATTTCCAATGAGATGCAGACCCAAGAGGAAATTACACCATATGCCAAGGCTGCAACACTTCAGAAAACACTTTATAATTTCTAAACATCCTCATTCAGACAATCAAAAATTTGTTTCAACTAAACATATTTGTTTTGCGCAACTTGACAAACACTGTATATCCGACATCTATCACATTACCTCACTTCAACGGTCAGGCACTTGAGCTTTCTGCAATCTAATTCAAATATATTATGTATTAGACTGTGCATTGACTTATATAAGAATACAGTCTGCAGTCATGTGTGTGTGTGTATGTGTGTGTATGTGTTTGTGTGTGCGTCTCCTTTCGGTAAGTTAGAGCGCTGTGGGGGGGGTTCAGGGGATCCATTAGCACATAATCAAAATACTGTATGTTGGTCATAAATGGGCATTGCGTGAGGTTAGACTATGTACACATGTACAGGGTGATTAAAAAAATGTTTATACTGCAATGATATCAAATGTTGCCAGTACTCCTGTATATAAATAATTGATTTAATTCCATTTAAATGCGTTTATCCTAATGTGCTTCAAGCCATAAGACTCGTATCTAATCTTGCAGAGAATCTCCTTTAATTGCATTTCTAGGGAGCAAACAGAAGAAAGACTGCTGCACTTTCTCAGCACAACGTCACTAACATTTTGTGATTTAACATGTGGTTATTTAGCTTGCTGCCACATTGCAAACATGTGGCCAATGCCTGGTGGGGGGGTTGCGACACAGTCAACATCCTCTGGATAATCGTGCCACATTCACAAAAGGTTCCTGTATCTGATGACCTTGCAGAATAGAGAAAGTTCACATACTTTCTGTGAAACGGCAGTAATGATTACAAAATGGGTATGCTTTTAAAGTTTCACTGATTGTGCAAAGTTAAAAGGGTCATTTAAAGCCTTTAACTGTGCTCCCAAACCAAACGAAACATAAATCTGTTTTAGAGCAAAATCTGGTCGAATCTCAGAAGACCTGTAACAATCATTTTTTTTGGGAAGATGAACAGAGGAGAAGTGTATAATAACAGATGTACATGAATTTATAGTGATGCCTTCAGGATTTGAACGATCACAGAAAACGGCCCCCAATGTCTACTTTAACTTTCATGTGTTAAAATGAGAAGGAGGTTATTAGAAGAAATGAACATCCAAGGATTATTCATGTATAGGCTTCATGGGGTTTAGCTCAGAGGCAAAGCCTATGAAACATTGACAATATTTTCTATGATTTGAAGTGGCCCTTTCTATTCCAAATCATGTCGGTTTTTCCCCTCTGATGACTGTGATTTATTTTTGGTTAAAGCTAAGAAGAGGGCAGTGACCAATGTAGAACTGTTTCATATGCCTCTCACAGAGAGATGATTGACAGATGATGACACATGTGTCTATATCAGACATGAAAATATAAGCTAAGAGAACCAAGTTAGATTTCCACATACTGAAGTGCACTAATTCCTGCTGTTCCTCTTGTTTGGGCACACATTCCTTTGGCTAATCCTTCTTTTAACATCACTTTAGAGCGATTCAGGATGCACAGCATGTAGGCTCCACATTTCTCACGTCTCATGAAGTGTAAAGATCTCTAGGTTTAGACCGAACAAATCTCCTTTGTACACAAGCCAGTGGTGTCTAAGGCAGTGAACTATTGCTCATATGAAATAATTGTGTTGTTACTTGTGTGCATAATGCTGTTCAACATGATCTAAATGCAATATGACTTCTAAGGAGAACTATCAAAATATCAAATGAATGATGTTTCCCAAGAGAATAAATGGCATTTGCTGTTGAAAAGCTTCCCTCTGATGAGAAAATTTATGAGTACCCCAGTTTCTCTGGGTTTCCTCCAAGTTTCACTGGTTTCCTCCCACTACCCAAAACATGCCAGTAGGTACATGAGATGCACTAAATTTCCCCTAGTTGTGAATGAATGTATGTCTGGTGCCCTATGATACTGATGTCCTGTCCAGTGTGTATTCTCGCCTCACACCTTGAATGAATGAATAAACAAATTAATTAATATTCCTGCTTTTTTCTGTACCGTTCTGGAAATATAACATTAAGAAAACATAAAACCATAACAAATGTTAAATATTCTGACAATCCTCCCAACACAAATACTTGACCTAAAGTCCTCAAAACCTCAGAAACAGAGAGAATATGTTAACAATTGAGATTTAATCCTCCCCTGTACCCAATAGCCAACACAAGGTTTCAACACAATCAAAGAAACAAGATGCATATCTATGATAAATAAACTGCCAGAGGAACATATGTTGCTTTAATGATTTGGCTGACCAAACCAGTGTCAAGTTTTGTCATATGGATTAATAGAGGGTACAGGAATCTGACTAAGCCAAGTTTGTATTTGCATAGGGTACATTATGTGTACACAGATCCGTTTAAGCAGCTCTTTGAGTCATTCTGTTTTTTTTAGAAACCTAACAGCTGCGAGTAGCTACAAACTTGCCGTTTTCTGTTTGAATCATAGAGACTGTGGATAAATAATTGGCAAAGATCTTTGAACCTAAACAACTTAACAATGACTGGAAATGTTTAGAGGGCTGACAACACAAAAATAGTGTGGCCACATGAAGTTCATTGTGTTTATAGGCTGAGTGCATTTAATTATTAAAAAAACCCTTTGTAACATCAAAAACAAGAGTGTTCAGGGTAAAGATTCCTTTTCTTTCAGCACAAGCCTTTGCATATACACATGCAAGTGTGTGTATGCATGTGTGTGTGTGTGTGTGTATACATATACATATATCGTGGAGAATCTGCAGGATGAGGCACCCTTGATAATGAGACATCAAAGGAGAACCAGATTGAAGTCTATACTACATCAAATAATCACTCTTTACAACCACGGTGAGCAGAAAAGCATCTCAGAATACACAACACATCAAACCTTGAAGTGGGTGGGCTACAACAGCAGACAGCCACATCAGGTTCTACTGCTTTCAATCAAGAACAAGTATTTGAGGCTATTATTGGCACAGACTCACTGAAACTGGACAGTTTAAGACTGGAAAAGACTTAAGACCAGTTTTTTCAGAGACTGTGCCCATGGCTGAAAAGAGTACAACCCAGTGTGGTTTTGTTTCCATCCACCTCAAGGTTCAGTGTTTCATGCTTGGATTAACTGAAGCTAGACTGACCCTTATCTGCACGATATTTTGCATTGCACTGCTGCCATATGATTACATAACTGCATGAAAATCCAAGTGTTTAGATGTTCTTCATAAAGGAGATAGTGAGTGGATTTAGTCTTGGACCTGGCTCCCAAGTTTAAATAAACACTATTGTAAACAGCCCTAAATGTTCTCCCCCAAGTAAACATGTGTTACTAGTTTAAATAGTCAGTAGTGTTTCTTATTTATCCTCCCTTATTCAACTATGCTATCTGTCCCTGTATTGATGATGCAATGAAAGTTGAGGCACTAGGACCTGGGGGAGGGACTGCTGCCCAGTAATGTCCCTGAAACTTGGATGATGTGTGAGCACCTATCTCTGTGGACCTCTTTACTAAATTACTGAACATGTTGTGTGAAGGAGAAGGGTTCTGTGTGAGTGGAGGCTGTAGGCTGTCTGAAGGTGAGTGTCATTCAGCCCAGACCTGAATTCAACTACACATCTGAAACAGACTGGGCACAGGATTTTGATTGTTTTCACTTCATTTGAATACTTTCACATTAAATGGTGAATTTAATATTAAAGGTGGGACAAGATCTGAAATGAGTCTTATTTTCATTTTTGTAAGTAATACTGAATATCCATCATTACAGTATTTACATGTGCAGTAGTTACAGCATATTGATACTAAATACTAATTACATAAAGATAATATTCAATCAAATTTAAACTGAATTGCCAAAATGCTTATATTACTATAGCCAGTACTGGGGATAAAGGGTACTGCATGTTTAATATGTCATATTCCACAGAAGTATAACTGCAATAACAATGGCAAGCAAAAAGTCTAAAAGATACTTGAAACTTGTCTAATGATCTAACAAGCTGATTTATTTTCCAAACTAAAATGTCTCATGTATGGCTGTGCCATGCTACTGCACCAAGAACAAAGTGGTACACATAGAATTTCCAAGATACAACAGTCTTGAACCCGCAGCTTCCAGGTGGATGAATTGTAAGAATTCTTCTCCTCTCATTTTACGTCATTTGGTTTGGAAGTTGTTGTTGATTTGCTACAGTACATATAGACACTTGCAATGTTATGGTTTCCCACTGAAGGATCAGACAAACACAGACTTTAAACAATCAGACTGATGTAGTAAACTAATCTGCAATGTGCGCTGAATTTTATTGATAGTGAAAAGCTATAACATCTAGATTCAAAATTTGATTATATTTACATTTTGCAATTGTGCAATATGTGACAGATTGGACATAGAAGTAAATGAATGTACTGAGAAACTAATAAACAACAAAATAGTATTCCAAGAACTGCTAAACTGAAGAGAGAGAGAAATTCTGCATGTGCATTCTGGTCCAAATTACCTTTCAATGTATACTAGTGCATCCAAAAAAAATAGAATATAGTCATATATTTTATATTCATTGCATGTCAAGAGACATATTTCAAGCATTCTTTTTTCATTTTGATCATTATGGCTTGTAGCTCATGAAAAGCAGAAATCCAGTATCTCAGATTTGGGGCATTTAGGGCTGTTTACAATAGTGTTTATTTAAACTTGGGGGCCAGGTCCAAGACTAAATCCACTCACTATTTGCTTTATAAGGAACATCTATACACTTGGATTTTCATGCAGTTGGATGTCCTGCTGCATAATAAATCATATGCCTCCCTGGTGATACTGCATGATGGATAAGTATCTGCCTGTATTTATCAGCACTGAGGACACCATTAATCCTGACCAAATCTCCAACTCCATTTGCAGAAATGCAGCCACAAACTTGCAAGGAACCTCCACCCTGCTTCACATTATTGTACCGCTCTCCAGCCCCTCGGAGGACAACTGCCTTCTGCTACAACCAAATATTTCAAATTTTCTGGAATTTTTTTTTCATAGGAAAAAGTTCCTATGCTTTGTACATAGTTGAGTCGCTTGGCCTTGTTTCCATGTTGGAGGTATGAAGACATGAAGACCACTTCTCTTGACCGTAGATGGGTGCACCTGGGTCCCTCTGGATTAGGGTGCAGAGGGATCCACCTGGGTCCCTCTGGTTTCTGCCAGTTCTGAGCTGCTGGTGCTGCTGGACATTTTGAAGTGCATTAAGCTTGATGTGTTTGTAATCTGCTGCATTAAGTTTCCTTGGACGACCACTGTGTCTACGATCCTCAACGTTGCCCATTTCTTTGTGTTTCTTCAAAAGCTTGAACAGTACATCTTGAAAACCCAATCTGCTTTGAAATCTTTGTCTGGCAGAGCCCTTGCTGATGCAGTATAACTACCTTGTGTCTTGTTGCTGTGCTCAGTCTTGCCATGGTGTAGCCCTGTGACATGAAACTGTCTTCCATAGCCTCAACTTGGTAGCAGAGATTGGCTCTTCCTCACCCAGGTTTAAGCTCCTACACAGCTGTTTATGTTTCAGTTAATGACTGTGTTTCAACCAACATGTCAAATTGATGATCATTAGCACCTGTTTGGTACATTTGGTTGATCATACACCTGATTATAATCCTCCAAAATCCCTGACTTTGTGCAAGTGTACTTATAAAAACTGATGCTGGTTTGAAGGCAAAGGGTAGTAACACCAAATACTGATTGGATTTAGATTTTTCTTTTGTTCATTCAGTTTGCATTTTGTAAATTGATGAAAAGAAACAATTATCATTGTATTATTTGTATGTTTGAAAGCATCCTTAGTTTACAGCAACTTTTCACAACTGCCTCAAACTTACAGTATGCCTCAAACAGTACTGTATATTTATGTATATATTCTCAGCGTAAGATTGCAAAGAATTTAGGTCTTTCACCATCTATAGCTCATAATATCATGAAAAGATTCAGGGAGTCTGAGGAGTGCATAAAAGCCAAGGTGGAAACAGCTGCTGAATGTGCATGAGCATCAAGCCCTCAGGTGGTGTTCTTTGAGTAACCATCATGCTACTGTGATGGACATGGGCGTGATGGGCGCTAGAGTACTTTGGAAAATGTTTCACTTAACACAGTCTGCCAATGCATGAAGAAATGCAACCTGAAACTGTATTATGCAAAGAGGAAGCCATACATTCATTTTGTGCAGAAACATTGCCAAGTTCTCTGGGCCTGAAGTCATCTAAAGTCAGTGGAAATGTGTTCTGTGGTCAGATAAGTCCATGTTTCAGCTTGTTTTTGGAAATAAACGGATGCTGGATTCTATGCGTCAAAGATGGAAAGGACCATCTAGAAACGAAAAGTGCTATCTATGATAGCATGGGAGTGCATCAGTGCCCACGGCATGGGTGATCTGTATATACCTGAATGTACCATTGATGCTGAGGCTTATATTGGTATTTTGGCGAAACATATACTGCCATCAAGACAACATCTTTTCCAAGAAACTGCATGTCTATTTCAGCAGGACAATGCCAGGCCTCATTCTGCATGTTTTGACAAGCCAGCTTGCAGTCTGGATCTGTCTCCTATTGAAAATGTATGATGTAACTGGGAATAAGCGGTACAGATAATGACTGACTGACTGATGTGACCCAGTGGTAAACATGCCTCTGTTCAAGCGTTTCTTTTTGTCTGTTGCAGGCATCAATTACTAAATTTTGTACTATTTAACAAATAGAATTTGTTAAATATAATTTGTCAGTGAAAGCATTGAATTAAAAGCATTTTTCTCTTTTGTCCCAACTGGAAATGGGGTTTATTCTCAAGTTCTCTTGACCAGACGTCCCATTATTCACTGCCATGGATTGTCAAAATTCCAGTAGTATATTCTACTGGAGCTGAAAGCAAATACAAGTGTCATGCTTGGCACTTTTAGCTGTCTATAAACCGTGGATGGAATTTCCACGAGCATTAAATCTATCAACATCCATAAACCACCACTAGTTACACACAGCAGCCAGCCACAGTTAGTATATTTCAAACAAGTGTGTGGACACAAGTAACTCAATATGACCTTGGTGAACTTTCCACCAATGGAGGTGTAGATGAAACTGATGCCAGGTCAAAGTTCATATGTCATCTCCCTGAGTGGCTGTACTAAGGTTAAGCAAGTAATTCTCATACACAAGAATCCAAATCTTCCTTAATTCAGAAACACCCTAAAACTTATAGAAAACATCCTGCAGTGCATACTTAGAAAAACAGCTACTATATTGTGTAAATAATAAATCAAATCAAAGTGAGTGGTCTTTCTAACACACAGCACATGCCCTGTGAAAGCTCACACTTGAAAGGGCATGAAAATAAACTTTAAATTGTTTCTCTATGTTATCAAATGTCAGCATGCTCTGGGGAAGTTCTGATATCACAATGTAAACATTCTGGGGGAGTTTCGTGAAAAGATTTAAGCAGAAGCCAAATCTATATTTCAGATATAGGCCTAATGAATGACAAGAACCACACTGACACAGCTAAGATCAGACCGTATATGATGCATAAATTAAATGTGTAAACTAATAAACGGCCATAGTCATTGAGTAGTCACATAATGGAAAGAGAGCATGATTTCAAACATCTGATTTGATATGACCATGGTTTTGAAATATTCAGCACTCTTTCATTGTCCCAGTTCAAATATAAAGGTTTTTACACTTGTAAGGACACAATGTATAAGTACCACAACAATAACCAATAGTAAGTTTAATTAGCAGTCAGGACAACACACTAAGCACTATTTCCTCCAAAAACAAAACACCATCTGGTTCACAAGTGAGTCATGTTGATCATCACTGTAGAGCTCTCTGATCTTCTGTTCTCCTTGACATGAAGACATACAGTCTGACCCAAGAGTCTGCCTGATAAACACAGATTTATTTATCAAAATCCACAAAACTATTTTTACATAACAGAACCCATCCAGCAGAGGTTGGTGCTACACACATTGAGCAAATCCAGTGTATTGAGACTGAGACTGTACATATTCAGACATAGGGCACGTGGACTAGACTTTTCTACACAAACTGTACAAAAATACAATAATATATAAAGATCAACACGGATACCTGCTTATTCATGCAATTATCCAATCAACCAATCGCACGGCACCAGCACAATGCATAAAGTCATGCACAAAGAAGAACTTCAGGTAAAGTTCTCAACAAACATGAGGGAAAATGTGTCAATCTCAGTGACTATTTCCATGGCATGGTTATTGTTGGCAGACAGGAGGTACTTAATAAACTGCTGAGGTTCATTGTGAGGTTCATTAAGGTTCATTGTGCTGTGCATTTGGAGATGCTTTTCTGCTCACCATGGTTTGATTGATTATATGACCATCTATGACCTCTGTCATCAACAAGGCATTTCTGCCAATTTTGAAATTCTTAATGAATTTTGATGTATTTGGTTTTATTGATTGCAACTTCATGAATAAAGGAACAACATGTGAGGAAAGTAAAACACCAGAATGATGATGTCCATATGGTAGCACAAGCTGTGCCAGTTAGATATGATCTAACTCTTTACATGAAGCCTCTTACGAGCTGTTATTGGCCAGAAAAGACTGTCTATTCACATCATTATTATTTCTCTTGCAGACTACATATTGCTGTAATTATATGTATTACAGTTAAGTCTTTTTTCAGTTTGAAGCCAGCTCTTCTATGTTCCCGTATTAACACTGTTTAGCTATTTTGACTAAGATCCAGACTACAATGGCTGTAATGCATTGTCATTTGGAGGAAATATAAACTATTTCAGGGTTGTTTGCCCATTTGGGAAGGCATAAAGTTGTATGACAAGCAGTTGTGTTGCATTTTGGAATGCAGTCTGAATCGCTCTTAGTTGTTCTGAATCATTAGTTATTATTTTTTAGACAATTTTTTTAATAAGTTGACAGCACTGCTTCAGGATTTTTAATTGAAACTTGTGTTCAACACTGACCAGATTGCAAAGTAGAAACAACGATTACCTCCACGGTGAAGGAAAAACTCACACCTCTGCTGCTTCTGTTATTGTAAAGGCGAGAAGTATGTAGTTTGTTGTGACCCTGGGAAATTCAGGGGATATTAGTTTCTGTGTAAACTCAGATCATTGTTTTGGTACAACTGTCCATCCCACTGCTGTTTAAGAAAATGCTATGAGTCTAATGTAAAAGAAATGTTTTGAGGAATGTTTTAAATGTTTTAAGGAATAAGCTTTGCAAATGAAAGTGGTTTCTGAATTTTGTAATTGTCCTCTACATACATAGCTCAAGAGACAGACATGGCTCTGCTAGTACAGATACTGTGCACTACATAAATATTTATGTTGTAGAAACAAACTACACAATTGAATCCAATTCTGCTTTTCTAAATAAACAATTCTAACAACGTCAGCATGGTGGCACGGTGGGTGGCACGGTGGGTAGCACTGTCATCTCACAGCAGGTAGGGTCTAAGTTCAATACTTTTCTGTGTGTTCTCCCCATATGTGGGTTTGCTCCCAGAGTACAAAACCTGGAAAATTTAGACACTTAGGCCCCGTCCACACGGCAATGGTGAAAACAGCATTTTTCTGAAAACATTAAAGTTTAAAGGGCATGAACATGCACAACCTGTGAGATGCTCATTTGCTTGAAGCGCGTTAAAATGTAAAATATGCATTGTGTTTGTGTGTGTTTAAATGTGCACTAAATAAGAAAATGTTATCTCCTTGTTTTACTAGGAGCGTCAAATTACAAAGAAGAAAAAGGCTACAGCAAGTGTAGCCAGCATGTGTGATCGAAGTCAAAATAAGTTCAATCGAAATAGGTTAAACTGAAGTTGGTTTTTGAAATTGAAATAAGTAAAATCCCAGAACCATGGACTCTTGTTCTTTTTCTACAAACTAAGGCAAAACACTCGGATAAAAAAAAGACTGTACAGACCTACACTTGCAGGTTAATTTTTTGTTAAAGTCCACCATTGGGATGTGAGGGATGCATTGTGGGTGTGTATATGAGAGACAGACAGAGAGAGAGAGACACAGACAGAGAGAGGGAGAGACAGACAGAGAGAGGGAGAGATTGTATCTTTAATGAAGGGTTACTTGTTTTACTGCTATTCAATAATAAATAACACCATTTGGAATAATTCATCTGTTGATTAATAAGCCGGGTGCTATTACACTAAGATACAATAGGCTGTGCCATGCAATCAGTAGCCTATTGTGCCTACTAATACTAAACAGTGTAACACTAGACACTTTGCTGTAGTCTACAGTGGCTCGTGCAATTACTTGTCTACACGAGTGTCTGTCCTTTTTGAAACATGCACTAAATAAGAACATATTATCTCATACAATGTGGTTGCCATCAATATACAGGCTAAAGTCTGTGGTTTGTGGGTCAGGTGGCCGATTAACAAGCAGGTGCATAGTGTCCTTGTTACTCTGCCATCTACTGGCCTGGCTCTTTTCGCCCAGTGAGTGCTGGGATAGGCTTCAACAACCCAGTAGACATCAGATAGACATTCCCTAAATGACAGAATTCTAATGATGT
>JAOTRJ010000043.1:15042745-15053982 GCA_028564905.1 Leptodoras praelongus | reverse complement strand
AATCCAAATCACAAACTGACCTCAATGTGGTTCTGCTACTACTGGTTTTAGGCACTGGCTCAGATGTACAGATTCCAAAGAGACACAAGGGACCTCATCATGCTCCATCAAACCTGAAACCGATCTCCTCAAAGCCAGAGTCATCTGTACTGTGCCAAGAACATGCTTTACCTGAACGTAACCGCTACATTCCGACTCTGAATGGCCTCACCAACAGTGCCTCCAACATGGAAAGTGACTCTTTAAACCTTATATCCAATTCACACTCTGCTGATGGTTCATTAACTAATGGCCATCAACAGGATCTCTTTAACACACCTCAGAAACACAGGGAGAAGAAAAAGCACTGTGACGTAACAGATGCCGCGAGCCACCCCTCAGATAAACATAAACATAAACGCAAGCATAAAAAGCGTAAGCACAGTGAAGATGCCTGCTTTGAGGGTCATCGAATCTCTCACCTGGTGAAGAAGAGGAGATGCAAAAGAGAAGAAAGCGAGGATCAGAAAGAGGCAAAAGATGAACAGAAGAATGATGACTATGTTCTCGCCAAACTCTTCAAGAAGTCAGGGATCCACAGTGTTATGAAGCATGACACAATCATGGAGGCATCAAACCCCGACTACGTCCTGGTGGAAGCTGAGGCCAACCGGGTAGCTAAAGATGCCCTCAAAGCCCTGAAAGTGTCCAGACAGCACTGCAGGCTGCCATACAGAGGATCTGCAGCAGCAGCACCAACCCCTGGAAGGTAAGATCAGCTAAGCCGCTACTGAATCATGTACTTTTATATTCATGATGCAACTTCCCAACACTGATGTATGTATGTATGTATGTATGTATGTGTGTCTTACTTGTACTGTGTTTCTATTTTAGAAAAAGATTTGGAGAGAAAAAGAATTCTCTTCTCAAACAGCCCTCGATCACCGTGCAAAAGGCAGGAGAGAAATGCAAGGTAAAAAAAAATATATATATATATATACAAGTAATTACGTATACATATATATGTAAATATATATAAATATATATAAATACATATATATGTAATTACTTGCTTAATCTAGATTATTCTAATCAGGTATGTGTTTATTTAGGATGCAGAGTTCCTAAAGAAAGCAGACATCAAGAAAGTAGGACCTGCTGCCCACTTCAGTGGCGACGGAGTGGAGGACGAGGCGCTTTCTACCTCCCTCTCCTCTTCCTCACTGTTAGCCAGAATGAGGGCCAGGAATCATGTTAGTGTACCTCAGAGTCAAGATGAAGATGATGATGAGCAAAGAGTACAGTCTTCCATTCCCCATGCTTCCCCTACTGAGCATGATGAACTGCTGGTGGATTTGAGGAATTATGTAGCCTTCCAGGCTCAGGTTGATGGTCAAGCCAGCACTCAGGAAATCCTGGAATATTTCACCCCAAGATTAACCTCCACACAGACTGCAGTGTTCAGAGAACTGCTTAGGAACATCTGTGACTTCCACAGGGTCCCTGGACAAGAGGGGATGTGGAAACTCAAAGATGAGTACAGATGAAGTGAATGAAATATGTATAATGTTTATAATTTTAGAATGTTTACCATATGTGGTATGACTGGACTGTGTACTGGGGTAAATGCAGTTCATTTTCATGGTTAATCTGTAGTATATACAGTATGCTGATGTTATGTAGCATGTCGTTAGAATATACAGTATGTGATTGATATAAATTCCTTGCTATTATTGCATTTTAATGACTCATTTTGTACCCTTTTGTGCCAATGTACTTACTGATACACTTGATTTTTTTTCTTTTGTGTTTAACCTGGTAATACTTGATAATATGCTGTGTATAACTGACAATGGATAAATGTCACTCAGGGAGACAGACATGGGGCTACAACTGTGACTGTCTAAAACGACTGTAATTGTACAAAGCTGTAAAACTGTAAACTTGATTGTGTAATTTCAGTCTTAAATTTTCTTTTTGGTATGGCAATGTTGTTTCTGTTTTGTACAGATAATGTACAAATAACACCATTACTGTTTATGTAGTTACTGGTTTGAAATCAGTGCAGTGCTGCATTCTAATGAGATCTGTTATTGTGAAATAATAGAGCTCTCTGTGACGGTATTTGGATCATTAAGACATCATATTAATACCAGCCAAGTAGGTCCAAATAAATGTAGGTTTATGTTTTGCATTTGAATTATTTTTTCACAGAATTCACTGTTGAAAGATCCTCTTCCTGTAATTATGCACATATGACTCTAGAATAAAACGGATAATATTGTAGATGACACGACGTTTGATATGAAATCGAGATTTCAGGCTGACACTCTTTCATAAGGAAAATCATGAAAGGTTGTTTTAATGTGTTGTATTTGGAAGAGGAGATAAACATAGCCATTATTGTCATTTTAATATAAAAGCAGTAGTTACTTACAATTTCATTGTGTTATATATGATGCAGTTCATCTGGACTATTCCTCTAGTTAAATCGTTGGTTTAACTGCTGAAGTGTTAATGGTTATTGACAGGCATAGAGGCAATTTCTGTATTCCCCCCACCCCCAAGGAGGTATGGAACATATACCTGCTTTTCAGTGATATCTTTCCCTTAGGTAACCTACTATAAAATTGCACATAATTAGCTCAGATCACGTTTGGATTTTATGTTATCTTTACATAGTGCTTAGTTCAATAAGAGCAGAGTGTGGCTTCAGGTCCCGCTGACCGTGGTGCTGAAAACTCGACTTACACTTTACTCTGCTCGTGTGCTTCTCATCACGCTCCTAAATGTTCTGTACTTAACATCAATGTGTCATTTCCTAACTATGTTGTTGGATCTAATGTAATAACTTCATCTTGGAGGAAAATAAAGTTTTAAAAGACGTGGATTGCTAGACGAGTGATTTTGAGGTTATACATGGCAAAATATCCAGAATTGAAGGAAGATCAACGCTGTTTATATAAACGACTTAAATAACGAGTGAGAAATCATTCAACACTGCATGTGTTGATAAAACACTACGGACTTTTGCTGTATATATTGAAAGTCGGGTTTGACTTATACATTTAAAGGGGCTGGGGGAGGGGGGTTAAAATGAGTAGTTGAGTATGATTCATTTATAATAACAACGATAATAATAACAATTATTGTCGTTATTATTATTTTATTGTTATTAATTTATTATTATTATTGCTAGCCTTGTTAATAGTAGTAATGTTATTTGAATGAAAGTTTGCTTCCTTTTGTTTATTATTACTTAGAATTACTATTGTAATTACTATATACTATTGTACTATTAGTATTGCTAGTAGATTATTATTATTAGTAGTAGTAGTAGTGGTGGTGGTGGTGGTAATTCAACTAGTAGCCTAATTTAAAATATTGCCTTTGAATTGAATAGATTAACACTTAACACTTGCTGTTTTAATTATATTTCCTGAAAACTAAACACACTCCATAGCCTACCACTTTAAAGTTGTACAGTTTTTTTTTTCTATTTCTAGTTTTCTTATGCATTTCTTCCGAGGTCATAATAACAACTTTATTTTCAGCTGTGCATAAATTAATTACACGCATTTAATAACCAAAATATCATTATATTCCCCTCCTTTAATATTGTAAACGCTTTACGCCAGGGAAGCGCTTCATCGTGCACGGGGGCCGTAACGGGCTATTATCCTTGGGTAATGCTATTAGAGAACCAATTATGCGCCATTACACTTCCTCTTTTTGCCGTTTATGTGATTTCGTCCAATCCCGCCCTCAATTGCAAAATTTCAGCTGCTACTCGGAGCCTCATTTTCCACAAGCGGAGGAGCGGTCTGCGTCCCGCGCGCGTCTTAAAAGTAATTGAAAGGGTCCCGGTGCACGTCATTTACGTGCGCGAGGCAAATCAATCCTCGGACCCCTTGCTGTGAACAAAATCAAACTGTGGACGTCCGGGCGCCAGACGAGCGCATCACCGCGCAAAGCGGACCCCTTAACCCATATAACGAGCAATTATTACTCTGACAGCCAATTTAAAATCCAAAAAACAGTCATCTGGATTTTTTAATATAAAAAGCAACTGTGTGCAAAAAAATGCACTGAGTGCGCGAGAGTTTATGATCTGGGAATAACAAGGCGCAACGCCGGGCGACGAATGAAGTGGGCTGGAAGCGCGCGCGCGCTGCAACTGGGAGACGCTGCAGAGAAGGTGACGTTCAGCACCACGTGACTGTGTGAGCGGGTGCGTGCGTTGGTGCCCCGTCCCAAACCAGTCAGCGCAGAAGTCATAGCAAGACATAATCATCTTAAGTCCGATTACGCGTGAGATTATAAAGGCGAGTTGGGGAAAGCAGACACATTCCGCCGAGTGCTGTAAAGACACGTGGCCACTTCATCCTGATGTCCGACAGCGAGCCGCGCGACAGCAAGGAGACGAGTGAGTAGTTCAGAGAGAGAGAGAGAAATAAAGAGTGCATCTGGAAGTGCCGGATAGGCTGGAACTCGTATTCTCCCACAGACTCTTCTTCACGGCTCCGATCGCACCACAACTCCTGTTCCAGGTACGAATCTTACTGTAATCTTCACTGCAGTATTATACACAGCAGCCTGCCAACTTTCAGCCTCGTAAACATGCAGTCCAGTCAGCTAGAAAAGATCAGTACTACTGAAAACTTTTCCTTTATTATTATTATTATTATTATTATTATTATTATTATTATTATTATTATTATTCTTTCTCACCGCACAAGCTCTTGGAATATCCCGTGGCTGGATTTCTTCGATCTTAGGGAAGCAGGATGTTTTACTTCCACTGTCCCCCACAGCTGGATGGGGAATGCTGCAGAACTAATACCTGTGAGTATCTGTACCTTTCACCTGTAACAAAGTCTAAAAGACAACATTTTGTACATAACGATAAAGAAAACTGATCACATTACTCGCTTTAATACCTGGCTCCTCTCCTGACTTTACATGTGTTGTGATTTATCCTTACCAATAAACCTTTACTTGAACTGCCGCATCAAACTGGAATCCAGTCTGAAGTTTCCAGGGTTTAGATCGAGACACACGTTGCAATGCAATATTATATACAGTGTATTGTAAAATCTGTTGTAGGCTGTTGATGTCTTTATGGACTGGGGATTAGCTGGAGGAATACGAGCTATGCCAATATGACTCTGGGTCAGAACAGATTTTCCATGTCGGATGTGTATATATTTGAATTCAGTGCTTACTTAAATGTAGTCTGCATCGCGTGTGACCATTTTTTCTCACAAATTGAAACCGTTTTGCCCTCCAGTCAAGGCCTTTTAGTGCCGTCTGCTTGGCCACAGATGGTCAATGTCATGCCTTTTATTTCCTTTTTTTTTTTTTTTTTTTTTACAATTTTATTCGCTCATTTCGGTCTTTCAGTTAGTTATAAGACCCCCGCCTGGCAACTATAAGTAATTGTGCTTCATTTATCATTTATAATATAGATAGATAGATAGATAGATAGATAGATAGATACAGAAATGTGTGTGTATGTGTGTGTTATATACATATTATTATGCATTTTTAAGACTAAATTCTAAACTATAATTCCAGTGAACTCAAACGGCTTTGGGAACCATGCCTCTGGAGACTTCGATGACGGTTTCCTCAGGAGGAAACAACGCAGAAACAGAACAACCTTCACTCTACAACAGGTAGCACAGTGGGCTCAGGGCAGATGTTTAGCTACTTACATATTTATTATGCCCCGACAATAAGATATGGGTGGATATTCGTTTAAAAAAAAAGTACAATAAACTCATCCTTATCTGAAAATAGTACTATAGGACGAGTTCTGGAAAAATAACAATAATCTGCCACTAGGAAAGACAATATCGTGATCATGGTTTAAAATCATCTTTTGCAGTTAGAAGCACTGGAAGCAGTTTTTGCCCAGACTCACTACCCGGATGTGTTTACAAGAGAAGAACTGGCTATGAAGATTAATCTGACAGAAGCCCGTGTTCAGGTAAAACACATATAAGAGCGCTATGCTAATACTCTTCTTTTACTTAATTCCCCACTTTATTATTGGATATGTAGAAATGATACTCTAGTGACGGAAATAGCTGTCAGAAAAATAGCAGTCTACTAAACTGTAAACTGTATGTTTCTTTTTTCTCTTGGGATGTACCGTTATCTTTTGTACCTTTGTATCTTTCCACTGGAATAGTGGAAATCATGGGAATAGTATATCATAAAAAAAATAAACAAATACAAAAAATGTATTTAAGATTTTTTTTTTATATTTAAGATTTTTTTTTTAAATATTTAATCGACCTGAATTTGGTTTTAGGGTAAAGCTTTAAAAGTACACTTTATTTTTTATTAAAGGTAAAAGATACTAAATAGAGCCCTAAAAGCGTGGCGCTCCAGTGATGGAGGAAAATTAGAGTGTAATATTTTTTTTCCCCCTCAGACATGATATCAGTCTGCAACAATATAAACAAATATAAGCTAAAGTTCAATATGGTTCTCCAAGCACGTTTGGTCAAAGACACTAAATTAAAGCTCTCCGTCATTTGCGCAGCGCGCTTTAATAGCATCAACATAATGGGCAATATTAGATTAAGTTGATTAATCGGTCATTCATAATTAACTAGTGATAATGTCCTACACTAATTTATCCGCGTCTCCAAGGTATGAAAATTACTTAGGTGTTTTGCTTTACTTCAGGAAAAAAAAAAATAAAGCTTGAGTTGCTTGGATGTGCACTGGCTGAAAGCAAAATGGTTTTTTTTTCTTGAGGTGCTGCGCATCTGGAAACTTTCCCCAGTCGTAGGCTATTTTGCAGCCTTAGTACACATATTATGTTTGTTATAAATTCGCCTATGTGTAATTAAATCCGCGTATACCCGTATGTAATTTCCTGCGTTCCACATTTGCTATTGGCTTTCCTAGATCTAATTGTAGGAGATGGAATAGTTGGCCTTGTGTTCCCCAGGGTCATCTTACTATCGCTTAAACCTGGCGACGGCAAAGCCATAATGGCATTCGCTGCTGTAAATTAGGGACTGTAAACAAATTATTGCCTCTCTAATCGGATTACCAGATTCGCATTATTAAATCTGAACATGAATCAGTTGCAGCATGCGGGGATATTAAGCTTACATTATTATTAGGAAATAAATTTTCTTTTTGTTGTATAGGGTTGCAGGCGACCCCTCCTCCTTCTTTGGAAAGTGTCAATTGGTTTTGGTTGCACTAAGACCAAACTGCAAATTGAGATTAATGGTGCAATTATAGAGCGAGCAGTGTTAGGGGATCATGACTCCTAGCTGGAAGGTGCAAGGGTGAGATAATGTTGCCACAATTGCATTCTGAATATTGTTGTCCTGCCAGTAAAATGTTGGCCCCTATTATGCTGAATGAATGCTCAGTGTGTAGGGCTTTTTGTTTGCTGACATCATTGTACCTTTGCACAATGCCGGGCAGGCAGTTGAGATATGACTCCATAATAGCCCTTTCCTATTCAAATATGATTAATGCGTTAGAGAGTGCAGCCTTAATCGAATCTGATGTTGTCAAACAATCACTAAATAGGGAAATAAACGACTTCATCACAGTTCCCTCTCAGAAGCAGGAAGACTGTCAGTAGGAAGTCATTAAAAAATGATAATGAAAAATTGCTCAATTAAATGTTGTTATAGGCAATGACCTTCATTCAATTAAGATACAAGAACTTGGGTGCATATGCTCAGCAGTTGTGTTCATGAAGTTAGAAGTAAGTCACCGTCAACTCATATAAAGCTGACACTTAAAGGGTTATGACAGCAATCATAAGGAAAGTACTCTGAGAACATGTAGAACCATTAAGTGTTCTTCAGTTGTTCCTCTGGGAGAACTCTTAATTGTTCTGTGTAGAAAGCTACAACAGAGAGCACTGCTAACACAAAAGGTTTCATGTAGAACCCTTATATGAGGCCAATAAACTATTCAACTATTAAATAACCCCTTTTTAAGAGTGTATTAAAGTTATAGCCAGTATTTTAGATTTTGCTATAAAAGCAGAGAAATACATTTTAAGCTAGAAAATTATTCCTTAGTCTGCAGTGTTTATGTTAATAAATCCAGTGGTGTCTGTCCAGGTGTGGTTTCAGAACCGAAGAGCAAAGTGGAGAAAAACCGAGAGAGGCAGCTCAGATCAGGAGGGCACAAAGGAGCAACTGAGTGAAGGAACTCCTTCTGCTAGAAACCTCAACCAGTCTCCCGTGGATCAGAGCAGAAGCAAAAAAGAACCTCTGGAAGCACAACAAAAGTGTGTTGATTATCTGCCACAAAGGCTATGATGCTATTTCTTATGTACAGTAGACATGAATTCACATGAGGTTTGACTCCGTGTGCTCTGTCTCATGCACAGTGTTAACAGAGCAGTTGGTGCTGGAGGGCCCTTTTTCCCATCCTGTTTGCCTGGAACTCTTCTCAACACTGCGACTTACGCCCAAGCATTGTCACAAGTGGCAACATTGAAAGGTAAGATGTGTTATGGTTATGATGTGTTATGATTAATATTCTTTAACCTGTAATGTGTATATGCCAATGATTGGATATGTCTGAAGGGATATTTAGACCTAATTAAAAAAATATATATTGTATATTGTGTATGCATTCCACAATATCATATTATTTATTTCAGGACTGTATTATGACTGTATTATGTCATATATTCCTAAAATTATTTACATTATATTTAAAATTAATCATTGGATTTTTATGAATTAGTTTGGCATTAGACAGACTGTATGATTTTGTTTATTTGTCTATTAAATAAAATATTGACAAATTCCTGACAAAGTACAAACCATTCTTACATAATATAGATTGAAAATTCCTTTGTACCTTTATAAAATATTTATCAGTGATTGATTTTCTTGATTTAATTGATTTTGGAATTTAGTAATTGATTTCACATAATATTTGTAACGATAAGCTTTTACCTGTGAGATCTGACATGTATGATTGTTTGCCTTGTATTACAGCAGGAAGCCCACTGTGCTCTTGCTGCGTGCCTGACCCTATGGGGCTCTCCTTCCTACCTCCCTATGGGTGCCAGAGTAACCGGACGGCCAGCGTGGCAGCTCTGCGTATGAAGGCCAGGGAACACTCTGAGGCTCTGCTGCAGTCAGCCAACCTACTTGGGGCAGTACCAGGGCCAGGGGCCAGAGGGTCTGTTACTCTCAGTCAGAGCACCAATGCAGTGGGAGGGGAAGACTCCAGTCCTGCCTCTGGTTCCTCGAAGCTACCAAACCAGGGAACTACCCCTGAAAAGCAGCTGATTTGCCCAAAGGAGAACCTGGATAAGAAATAAGGGATTCGTTTTTGCCTACACAGCACGTTTCCCCCTCCCGGACATAAGGAATTACAATCTCTTAATGAATGCCTGCTGCCCATTTCCTCACAAGCAGTCAAAACAACTGGACAAGATGTTCAGTGTTACTCACTAGTGTATTATAATTTGAATGTGGGTGCATCAAGCTATTTATTCAATTGTTGTTTATCTATCATTATTACATTTTGAGTATTATTATGAATGATATATTGCCTATATACCTTCAACATTGTAAATGGTTTTAATGGTGGAGAGACTGTTTGTGGGATGAATTTACCCTGGCTGCCAATGTGAATTCCTATATTTTTCCAGCCACTTTGATGTAGGACTTATACTGCCTTGTATACTGTGAAGTCAGGTGATGTAAGAAATTGCATTGTGTGAAGGACAATTTTTTTCTAAAATGTAAAAAAAAATTATATATATACCATGCGCTAATATAAACGACCTGATGTGAAATAATATGCAAGTGTATATCTATTGTGTTTTCTTGATCTGGTAAAAGCAATTTCGTCTCACTGGTCCTGCAAAGCGGCCCTCTTCTTGTTATCACATCTGCAAGGCAATGACAGACTGTGAGTGTTCTCACTCTGGTCCTGTTTTGACATGCTCTTTAAAACAATTAAACATGTAGACATTCATGTACGTCTTCTGTTGCCTATTGCACACACCATCTGGCTGTGATCAATTATTAATGGACTTCCTTGTAGACGAAAGGTAGAGCTGAAAAACGGAAGCAAGGCTTGGTCTTATTATTTATTTAGTTTATGCTAAACGACAGAATCTTTCACATTTGATGCACAGACGCTTTACTGGGGCTGAGTAGATGTTCAGGAGGATGGTGTAATACTGGTCATAAAATGCATTTCATGCCGTGAGACCATCAGTATACTTTTGGTTAAAGCTGGTTATACATACAGATATTTTTAGCTATGTTTTGACACTAAGACTATACAGTACACTACTAGCCAAAAGGTAGCAAGCAAGTGATTTCAAAAAAATATTTTATTTCGGGAAAACTAACTAAAAACAATTAGTCTTTTTTTTCTAAAGTAATCTTTTATTTGGTAGTTATTTACTCATTATCATCATCATCATAATCATCATCTTTGTTTATAACACTCCCTTGCACAGACCATTTATTTCTATAAGAAATGTAAAGCATTTGATTGTATTAATCAAGTGTTCACATCCATCTGAATGTCAAAGTAAGACGTATTTGATTAGGTCTACTATACAAAACCTACTTTTTGGTCTCGCTGTCTACTGTTGGAGGTTTTGTGATGTTTAGCTGACTTTGCTAATTATAACACTTCCAAAACTGATCACACTGGTATCTCAAGATAGAGGTCAATTTTCTCCTTCATAGTCAAACTACTGTGAGGTTTCAAGTTTGTGAATTGTTACAAAGAGTAAAATTAGTATATTACTCGTTTGTGCAATCCTTTCAGTTATCATCAGTAGACAATGATCATTTTCTTGATTGAATTCCATCAAAAATCACTAATTAAGGGCCAAACACATGAACGTACAACATTTAATAGAACTGCATCCGAAAAGGACTTAAACTGATTAAATTCATGTCCTTGAGGGTTTTCAGGAAATTACTTTTGATAGTCAATAACGCAATTAAGTAAACTACACACACATTAGCATGAATAATTGATATGGAATTATGTATCATCACAAAGTACTGTCTTAATAATTCATGATGCAACACCCTACTGACATGGCAGAGCTCGATAATGTCAGAAGAGCTGTGCCAGAGCATGCTTTTGTTTCTCGAAAACCTTTAAAGCTAAATTAAAGTGAATTTGTGTGCTCAACTTTTTACATGTTGAAAATGTACTTTTTGGATGACTTTAGGATTGTTCAACCCAAATGACATCTTTTAAAGAAGAATGTT
>JAOTRJ010000043.1:15021427-15039670 GCA_028564905.1 Leptodoras praelongus | reverse complement strand
TTTGCACACTCTTGGCTTTCTCTCAATGAGCTTCAAGAGGTAGTCACCTGAAATGGTTTTCAGGTGTGCCTTATCAGTGTTAATTAGAGGAATTACTTGCTTTATCAATGGGGTTGAGACCATATAGTCATTCATCCTAAAAGACAATTTATCGTTAAAAAAGCTGAAATAAAAACGGATTGACGTTTTAATCAGTACCTTGGACCATGATAGTGTAGAAAATGGTGTAATCATAATGACTGAGCAAATCTTATTTTTATGCAATTTATAGGCTCTCAGGTGTGAAATAGCTTCAGTTTCAGTTAACAAGAAGTTTACAAAGCAGACATATGCTGAAATACAGTAAAATATAAGTGCAGAAAAGAAACCATCGCATTTTAAAGCCTTAAGCAATTACGTTCATAGAAATTCAAATGAACCAGGGAGTTTTTATTGCATTTCACACAAACATTTGAAACATTCACACTGGTTGTTTTGGCTGAGTTGTGTGAATTCTTCACTGTAAACCTTGCAACTTTGAGAAAGTTTAAAAAAAAAACATTGAGTTGTATTGAATGCATTACTGAGTTAAAAAAAGATAGCATATTTCCAAACATTACTTTTCCAACAAAAATAATGTTACAAAAAATGTTTGTATGTCAGTAAAGAAAGCAGCAGATTACACAACAGATCACTTTTCAGAAAAAAAAAATAATGAAGGCTGATGGGTTTTGCATGCAAAAAAAAGAAGCAAGTGTGGCAAAGTCTCCAGAAGAGCTGTGGCAGATTCTCCAAGATGCTCAGTAAAACTTACAAATTGTACCTGGGAACACTGTTTAATCTATTATTCAGATAAAATATTTAATATTCATTTATAACAAAGTTTGTACAAATAAATATATATATATATATATATATATGCTTGCTAAGTTTTGGACGTTAAGTTTTGCACTGCTGGGCCCCTGAGCAAGGCCCTTAAACCTCAACTACTCAGCTGTGTAAATGAGCTAACTGTAAGTCGCTGTGGATAGGGGCGTCTGCCAAATGCCATACATGTTAATGGGACATTTAATCACATATTAGTTGTGCTGTATGTATATTTTTTACCCATTCCTTTGATTTCAGAATATCCACAAACAATTAAAGCATGTGATACGAATTCTTCTTTTCTGTCTATTAAAAATGTGTGTTGTACATTCATTCTGGCCCAGAAAAACAATCTGTTCATAGAAGTAACTGAAAGTCTTTACACCCAGGCCTGAGAGACATTTACACGTGTTTAGAAATTACATCGACAATGGAATGCATATCTCCTTCACAAAAATAAATAGTGCTGCTTTTCTTCTAGCACATCTGCAAAGAAATATTGCAGCTCAAAAACAAACAAATCATTCTCAAACAGCATTTTTTTCTTATTTAATGAAGCCTTAAATAAATTCTTATTCACAAAGTCAGATATACATTCATTCATGTGTCCAACAGTCAGGTGTGCTCCACTGCAAAGTCGTCTAATTCACGCATTGTTATGATATGTGTTTGTCTTGGAGTCATTCGGATATTTTCATTGTGCAAAAGTTCCCTGCCAATTTGTTCACGTGTCCTATACGCAGGTCTGGTGTGCTGTTGGGCGTTTCTGTGACGTTGTGGTTCAAACTTCTCCTGTTCACTTGGTTCATGACTTGCTTTTAGCTGGTTTGGTTCCTCTGTGAGAGTGGCTGGTGCTGACATCTGGGATGCTGACCTTACAGAGGGTAAGGAGGAGACAGAAACAGGCATGGGCAGAAAACCAGGATACACCACATACGGGTGACCCAGCACCTCCACAGATGCTGGTTGTGACAGGGTGCTCTGAGTCCTCTGTTGCACATTCAGCTGGAGGTATTTTCCAGTCTCAGGGTCAAAAAATGTCTTAGTCTTGATCTGCACTGGCATGTCCACCATGAAGATTTGCCCCGAGTTTGGATCTTGTAAGAGCTTTCTTTGGGTCATAGGGAAAGAATGAGCCACAATGCTAGGTGCAGGAGGTGCATAATTTGGTTCAACATGATAGTGTGATATCGGAGGTGAGGCTTGTACAGATTGAGGTGTTGACATTTGCACCATAGGTGAAGCAGGCAAACTGGAGACAGTTCGGATGGACTTGGGCTCAGGTTGTACTGGAGTAACAGAGGGCATCTTGTCTTCTACCTTTTTGATTACTCTGCTACTGAGCCTTTTAGCACGGCGAAGCGCTTTCTCCGTTTTGGGAGGAATAGCAGGTGGCTTACTTGCCGGTCTGATGTCACTGCACACAGATTGAGGTCTTTCATAGCAGACTGATTCTGGTCTTTCATAACAGGAAGATTCTGGCCTTGCATAAGTATGCCTAATATGTTCAGCATCAAAACCTCGTCTGTACGTCGTAGCTGCTGATCTCGCAGCTAGACTGTCCACATCCTCAGACCCGGTGCTGATGAGGGTTCGGGATTCATCCTCTTCAATCACGTGGCTTCTTCTGTTGTAGCTCCTTGGTTCTTTTGGTGCCATGAACCCTGGGGACAACATTTTGTTTCGAACTTGGATTTCTTTTGCTCTAGGGAGTCGATGTGAAGTTACTGATTGCTCATGCAATACCGGAGAGGTAGCAGACTCTTTTGGCTCATTCTCATGATCGTATTCAACTTTTTCTGAACCGCAACAGCTGTCGACTGGTGAGCCGACACTGAATTCCTCCGAGAACGATCGGTGAAAGCGTGGCCTAACAGTTTTAGTAACTGAGGAAGTTTTGCCTGTGTTATCTTTCACTCTGAACATGACGGGCTTCCCCATGGCTGGAGAAGAAGTGTTGGACGGTGTTGCTCTTGCATGAGTTTCAGTTAATTCTTTCTTTGAAGGATCTTTGTGGCTTAATGCAAGTGGTTCATGATCATTTTTAGGTTTTGTCTCACTTTCCATAGCATTGACAATGTAGTATTGTAGCTCCTCTGTTGTTTCTTCATCTTTCACTTCCTGATTTGTTTGGTTATCTGCATGTCTATTTGCATTATTAAGTTCAGTTTCGACTGACGTTTGTGCTACAGATTGTGAATTTTTCACATGAGGATAGTCTTTCCTTTCCAGCATGTT
This sequence comes from Leptodoras praelongus, assembly GCA_028564905.1. Classification (NCBI taxonomy): domain Eukaryota; kingdom Metazoa; phylum Chordata; class Actinopteri; order Siluriformes; family Doradidae; genus Leptodoras; species Leptodoras praelongus. The sequence goes on along the minus strand of JAOTRJ010000043.1, from coordinate 15,036,586 downwards.
TGCATGAACTAGCTGAATCGGCTTCTGGTCATTTTTGCTCTCAGTCTGTTTTTGTACGGGTTGAGTCACTTGAGGATTTTGGGGTTGATACACTTCATGGCTTCTTGCATATCCATAATCTTGTGAAGTCAGAGATTTTTTAGTGTTGGATTGTCTGGTTAATGTCTTTTCTTTGGAGCTTTCTGTACCTTTTACAGTAAATATTCTATCATCTAAGCTTAACCGATTATGTCCCGCAAGCACGTCATCTGTAATATTGTGTGGTTGTCGTTCCTGGACTTGTAAAGGCATTGCTGTTGCGTTCAAACTTTCAGACTTCACATTTACAGACAGCTGTTTGCTTTGCCCTGTATCACCCACAGACACGGAAACATTTCCTTTGTGCGGCTCCATGGCTGATAAATTATACTTCTGATGTGTGCTCATTTTTTGAAGTAAATCCTTTTCAGTAATGGTGTCATCTTCAGCAGAGATAACCCTCAGCCTAGCATAGTCAGCTAAAGCTGATATTTCCGGCCTAGCCATTTTCCTCTCCCGCTGTGTAACCTCAGCCTTAGTGAAGCTTCCATCTTTTTTTGTAAGCACCGAATCACAATATTTAGTGTTTGAATTAGACTCGAACGTGTTGTTTCCATCATATGTACTACCCTTGCTTTGTGGAGGAGCATCTCTCTGTGGATGGGACACAATACTAACTTGATCATGTTTGTCCCCTAAAACCTTTCCACTGCTTTCTAAATCCAGTCTAATGGTACCCCTGCTTTCTTTGCATGCCCCAGTGCCAGCCTTGATCTCTTTTTGTCCAGTATTTTTTCTAGTCTCAATGATGTGTTTAACAAAGTCATCATGTTTTATGTCATGTTGCTGAGCTTTTGGCTCATTTAGACTTTTATCAGTCTTACTGGATTCACATTCTGCATCTTTGCCACCTTTTATTACAGATGCTGCCCGGTCTTTATGCAACAGTGGAATTTCATATTTTAGGATTTTTTTCTCTTTTTGTGCTGGTTCCTTTTTCCATTTCTCATTTTCAAGTCTTTCTGAGTCATGCTCTGTCATGCCTGGAGCAGATGATACTTTTGTTCCTGTGACTTTTACAGGTGTCGTGTTTTGAGCATTTTCACTTACATTATTAGGTGGCACAGCACCTCTGGTACTTAGAGTGCCTGCCTTTATTTGGTTCTCTATATCACTTTTAAGCCCTTTTTTATCTTGCAGTTGAATATCTGGTACAGTAAATATAATCTGGTCTGCCTTTCCAGCAGGACAGGCATATTTGATTTGTTTCGGATTAACACTAATGTTCTCTTTGGTCTGTTCTTTAGTGAAGGCTGAAATTTCTTTCTGTGAAAGAATCACCCTACTGACTTTAACTTCATCGACTGTCGTGAATTTGACTTGCTCAACTTCTGGGAATTCACTTTTACAGACCGACCCTTTTCTGTTGTTTTGTAAAGCCATGTTATCTCCAGTTGGAAGATGTTCTTTGCTTACTTTCTTTAATTTGAGGGCATCTCTTTCATATTCTTTTTGTGTTCTCTTTTGCAGCACTGGGCTTCTTGTATTATCTGTTTGATTAACTGTATTCTGACTGTATTCTTGGCTTTTAATCCTGATCTGACAATCAGTTGTAGAGATTTTAGAACCTGGTTGTGGTGAATCATCACATGGCTGATGACTATTAGCAGAACTAAATCCAGCTGTAAGTTGTGTATCTTTCTCACATTTCGATTGTACCATTTCTTTGTTATGGTTATTGTCATTTTCTTTCCGTCCTCTCTCCATTGCTTGTACTTTCTGCTCGACTTGCTTGTTTTCCTTCAGTTGAACATTTCCGTTTGCCATCATTTGCTTTGCTGACTGAGTATCCACAATGTCTTCACAAACTGGCACAACCTTTGACATCAGGATTTCTTGTTTTGCTGAAACCTCCTGTTTAGTATTTCTATCTGAGCACACAACTCCATCAGCTCTCTGTTTGCCTCCTTCACTAGTTGTCTGATGCTCTTGCTCTGACTGAGTAACACATTGCTCAGGGTTTTCCTCTGTGCTCCTCAAAAGCTCAGGAGAGGCTTCTGGAGATTGTTTTCCAAATTCTGGAGAATGCTTTTTAGTGAAATCAGCCGATGTTAACATTTTCTCAATGGGCCCATGGTCATTATCCCTGGTATCATTTTGTATTTTTTGTAAAGGGTTTATTGTAGATTTTTCCTTTTCATCTCCTTGCTTTTTATCGTGCTCTTTTTGGCCTGACTCTAGAGGGCTTGTATGTCCAGCAGGAAGCCCATATTTGGCCAAGAGACTCTCATACGACGAACTAATATTGCCAGCTTCTGTTGATCTATAACAATCAAGTTTATCTGAATTTGCAGGAGAATCATATTTTCTTACCACAGTTTCTTGTTCTTCCACATGACTGTTTAAAAGCAATTTTACCTCTTTACTATCCTCTTTACTTTCAAGGAAGTCACTTTCTTTACATTTATTGTCAAATGTTTCATTGTCATCTTTCTCTATCTTCTCTATGGAAAGAGGTTTTGGACATTTTTCGTGATTTTCTGGAGCAGGTGCCATGGAAGCATCGGAGAAGCTTGACACTGAAATACTAAAGATTATAGGTTCATCTTCTGGAACAGTTTCTGATTTGCTTGAAACACATATATTGTATATTACAGGCTCATCCGTTGGTGAACTGTCTTCCTTGCTAGCAATGTGAATGATGCGGCTTCCATGCTCTGGATTTGTAATGTCAGCACTTTTGGTTGGAGTAGAGTGGCTACTGAGTGGTTCATCTTTACTGTTAATGAGTGGCATGCAAGGCTTCTCTTCTGACTTCTCATTTTCAGAGCCTGGAGACTCTGAGCCATTACTGTTATTTGTACTTGTGTCATCATTGAATTGTTTCTTTTCTATAAGTGTAGTTTCTCTATGTTCATGGAAATCTTGTGCATTTTGGTTATAATGTTCAGTGCCTGGGGCTGTTTCACTGTCTTGCTGTAGTTGCTTATTGTTGTTTTCAGTTACTTCTTCATCCTTTATCATTTGCTGATTTTGGCTTTCACACTTGGAAAGTGTCATGCTTACTGCCTTGTTTAAGCTTAAAGATGTTTGATATCCCAATTCTTTGCTACCCTGTGCATCTTGCGATGACTTCGGTGTATCAGTAATATGAAGTTCCTGATGAAAGGCATCTTCATTAGTTTTAGATGTTTGGACAGCCCCCGTCTGAATGTCTTGTTTTTCTAGCCATGTTTTCTTTTCTGTGGGTTCTGTATTAATGGCTGTTGGTGAAATTTCAGTAAGTACGGTCTGAATTTCTCCGATTCCACCAGATCCATTTTCAATAGAATTTGCCTTTTGTTTATTAGGAAAGGTTGTTTTGGTGTCTGTATATTCCACCAACACCTCAGCGGCAGGTACTTCACCTTTTGTCCAGTCAGATGGAGTTTTGTCTTGACTAGTATTAATTTCAAGCTGTTTTGCATTTGCTAGCACTAAATGGTTTTCTTTTCTTGTGCCGTCTTTACTTTTGGTTGCTTCTGGCAAATCATAGCTTTTCAGAGAAGCTGTATTATTATTATTAGTAGTAGGTTTTTCTGTGTTGACATTTGACAGCCATTCTTTTGCTTTGTTAACAGAGTGCTCAAGGGTTATAGTTTCTCCTGAAATGTTGCTCAGGGTCAGATGACTTGTTGCTGCTTTTACCAAGACCTGGTGTTTTGGACTATCATTGCCATTTGCTTTAACGGTTGAGTATTCTGTGTTATTTGAAGTGTATGTTGTGGACCGGTTAGATGAGGTCTTATCTTCCTTCTTGACAACGTATTCCTCATCCTCATTGAGAGTTGGAGAATTTGAGAAACTTTTGGCTGGAATTGTTCCATTCGCAAGAACGATATTGTTTTTATTATTGACTTTACTAGCTTTACTAAGTAGACTTTCGCTGGATTGTATATCTGGCTCGTGAACATAATTTTTAGTAAATTTCTGGACTTCACTGTTTTTCTTGTTTGCCTCTGTAATCTTTTCCTCTTGGGGGCCATGGATCATTTGAATCTTTGTCATTTCTTTCTCAGTAACAACTTTGTCTTTTTCAGAACCCATATCTCTTGTAGGTAAATCCACATTTTCTGCTGTAAAAGATTCATATTTTGGCTCATCTTTGTCTTGATTTCTTTGTTCTTTGTATAAGGGAACACTTGGATAAATATCATCCTGAAAAAGATGGTTCGTTTTTTCTTTCTTTGGTAATGGGACTTGCTGGCTCATTTGTCCTTTTTCATTACTTGCAGCTATACTTTGCTTTATTTGATTTCTTGATGGAATAGCATGTTTAGCAAGGCCTTTTTCTTTAATTGCTGATATCTCCTTCTGGGCATGTGCTTTTAATTTTGACGTGAGTATCTCTTGTTTGATTTGTCCTTTTTCTTTATATGAAAGTGCTCGTAGTGTAATCTTATCGTTCTCATTACTTAGAAATATGTCTTTTCCTGACCTGTCTTTCACATCGTTTGGAAGATGTGACTCCTTTCTGACATAGCCATATGATACATTCGTATTTTCATGTTTGCGGTAGGAATTTCCATCTTGCTGTGCCTGTGACTGAACTTTAGACGGTACACTTTTAGCCGCTATGTCTTCAGCTATGTCAGATGTAACTGGAGAAGTTAGATTTTCTAACTTAGTCGGGTCGCCAACTCTACCATTGAAGCTGTATTTATTTTCTCTTACTCTTTTTGCTTGTTCATTGTCTCTGACAGAGAGAATGTCATTAATGTTAAATCTATCCCCTTTTGTTTGTGAACTGTTATTATTTTCTAAAGTTCTTTGAGGATTTGGTATGTTACGTTTCACATTCATATCTCCTTGCTTGTGATATACCTGACTGGGTGCAACAGAAAAAGTTGGCTTGTGTTCCTCGATTTTGGCTCTGTTTTCTGTTATCAAATTTCTTTGGGTTGTTCTTGCTGAATATGCTGTGCTTTGCTGCTGAATACAAGATGTACTTGATAGGGAGTGTGCATAATTTGGTTCACCTGGTTGTTCTGCCTTTATTTCAGATTGCTGTATTTGTCTTGATATACACTCTTCATCCTTACTGTGTCTGTTTTCAGTTGTTGCAATATGCCACTGTTTGTTTGACTCATATTTGTATGGCTGATAAGCAACTTCATTATATCGATATTTTTCCTCCATTGATTGCAAAAATTGGGCTTTCTGATTATAATTCTTTTCAGTCTCTATATCACTCGTAGCATGTTTCACATTTCTCTGAAGACAAACTTCAGCTTTTTCATGTGTTGTCATTTCTGATCTCCTTGTGAAGTTTGCCTCTGTAGGAGCACATTCCTTCTTCTGCAGACCATTATAATGCAATTCATGTAATTTGTGAGATGCATGAGTTGCAGGTGCATTTGTATGATCATCATTAACCTGCCTGCATGAGAATCGCTTTTCTGGAAATGTCTGGAAAGAGCTTTTTGAGTCCTGAGTCTGTTTGTCTTTTGGGAGCCAACTCGCATTTACATTCTCATTCACTTTATTTATGCATGTCTCCTTTCTCATAGTGTAGCTCTCATTGGCTGAAGGCAAATATTGCTTAGCAGTGGCTTTCCTCTGTTTGTCCATTTCTATCAGTGCAGCTATTTCTCCCTTATATGGCAGTGCATCTTTTATCCCATTACTATTAACAATTTCCTTAGTCACCATATTTACAGGTTCTGCTCTTTTCCAAGATACGTTTTCTTCAGTCACCTGGTTACTGATATATCCAGAATTTGGTTTTCTCAGAAAGTTTCGATGGTCTGTGTTGTCTCGTCTATCGAAAGTTTGTTTTGCTGACATCTCAGCTGACCGACGTGCTGGTAGTTGTGCTTTAGAAGAAATGTTTTCTGGTTCTAGTCTTGTTGGGCCAAATGTTTTACTACTGTCATTAATGTGACCCACTGGGCTCCCACCACCACTATTACCAAGTCTTGAATTTGTTGATAGCTTATAATGCTCGCTCTCTCTGTTAGTTAGCTGATCTGGATGATTGTTCTGTGAGCTCAAATAAGAGATATTACAGTTTGTAGCTCCATGCTGAGACACTAAGGTCATGCTGTTATATGGTTTATGGGCATACTGTTTCTGCTCTGAGGTTTGGTATAAGGAAAGCTCATAACTTGGTTGGACTGGGCTACAAAGTTCCCAAGTGCTAGAAGGTGCAAAATGGTCCTGATTGGGCACGCTTGTTACTGATGCTTCTGAAAGTCTGGATTCACGACCTTCTAGCTTTGATGATTGCTTATTCCGATCTGATATCTCTAAACCTTTAAATTTTGGAGGACTGTATGTGCTCTTGACTCGTTTTCTGTTGTCTTTAAGGTTGAACAACAGGCTCGATGCTTTGGATTTGTAGGTATCACGTGGTTGTTTGGCATCAGACTGTGGTTTCATGTCACTGTCACACTCAGAAACCAAGGGAGTATGTGCAAATTGCAGAATTTCTGATGTTTCTGTTTCTTGTCTTCCAGGAATTACGGGTGTCAGAAGCTGAGTAATGTTGAATGGGGTGGTTCTACTGGACATCTCACTGCTGCCCACTTTCCCTACTTTGTGTTGACTTTCATATGTATATCTACTGTGATAAAGCAAGCTAGAATCAGGCCTATGCACATTCTCATTGGTTGGTGAGACTGTGGAGGGCCTGTTGCTTGGCAGTTTGTTTCTCACAGAGTTGTTATTTTTCCATGGGGGGTAGTTAGATGCCATTTCAGACTCACATCTCTTCTCTACGGCTGAGGCTTTTTGGATTACCGTGGACCTAGAGCGCTGAGCACCAGCAAAATCCTCAATTTTCTTTCGGGTAAACTGCCTGCCTTCTACTGGAGAGCTTGAAATCCTGTGTGTGCCTGTGAGTTCTTTGTAGAGAGGAGAATCATACCACCTAGGAAATTCAGTGGCTGACACAAACCCTGAGGGTTCCTCCCTTTCAAAAGGGAACCTGTTATAATCCTTCCACAACTGGAACGGACTGAATTCACTGTGGAAGAAAAAGTTAGTGGTGTTTAATGCCTTGAACTTTGTTTTTGAGGATGTTACTGTGTTCATCTGGGACGCTGCATGAAAATGATTTCCGTAAGACTGTAAAGGGACTGACTTAAAATTTGGATGGTAACCCGAAGATAACTCTGACAGTTCTCTCTGAATACTTAGCAGAGCTGATTTGTCCCATGGCTCATTATTAAAGTCTTGGTATTTGTCCTGTAGAGTGTCAGGAGCCCTACTGTCACAGGTCTCCCCTGAACTGAAGGTCTTAATGAGCGATGAAACTCTGGAAGTGCTTCTCTTCTGTTGCCATGTTGCCTCCATAGAGCCATTGCTTATATGAGACAAACTCTCATCTCTGAGAACCTGCTCTTGTGCTATATAGGAATGCTGGAATGTTGAGGCCACCTCAGTTTTTCTGTCTGCTTCCTCATTCTGAATGCCACGTGAGGAGGACTCCTGGCAGGTTGTCCATAAATCTTTATTTTGCAGGGCTTTTTCAGTACAGGCTTTGTGCTGATCAGCAGGGGAGGAAACCTCTAAGTCATTGTAGATGGCATCTTCACCAATACATAAGCTCCTGAAGGCTCGATCAGTGAGACTGCTTACCTCCCTGTCTGTATCATCCATGAAGCTTCCCACATTTGATGAGCCACTGATGCCATCAGAGCACTTCCGAGAGCCATGTGTGCTTCCCCGCCGGTTTTGTTGGCGCTTTTCCAGAGAGCCCATTTCTAATAGCTGCTCACATGAGCAGGACACACTTGCTTCTATCGGTCTCTCAGAACGCCTGCTTATGAAGTCCTGCTTTTAAGCAGGTCACCTTGCAAAAGGTGAATAGGTTGTGCTTCTTTCCTGCAACAGAACCAGACAGTAGTGTCAAAGCTGTGGCACAAGACAGCAGCAAACAGACCACTGATTTCTAAGGAAAAAGATATAAAAATATTTTTAGTTTGTTATTGTATTTTATGCATGTTATGCATGCTAAAGATTTGTTGCAGGGCTCAAAAACCTTGTTGCCTTGAGTCACAATAATGACCTCCATGACATGTGTTTAATAGAGGCATGCTGTTGCTATGCACAAGAAAGAGTGTAACTTACAGACACATGAATTATTTTTAGAGTAGCAAGATGCTTTCCATTTTTAATTAAATTCTATGTCAATGTAAATATGTGTGAGTATTACAGAAAGGTAAGATATTCTTTAGATATTCTATAAAATATATAATATAATTAACACTATATAATTAATTATCTTATTCTATATTTTAGTTGAGTTTATTTTGAATGGATAATAACACCCTTTTAACACACTTAAAGTATATATTTAGTCATGTCTTAACAGATCGGAAACCTAGTTATTAAGCATATCTAATTGCATTGTGGCAGTGAACTCTAAATGTCCTATGCTTACAAAGCTCCAGCTTTCTATGTAAAAAAAAGATAAAAAGAAAACTTTTTAAAATGTATTTTTAAATACAGTACTCATTAATATTAAGTAAATAGATGAATGTGCGTGTATTATATTTAATATATATATACACACACACACACACACACACACACCCACACACACAGATATATATATATATATATATATATATATATATATATATGTGTGTGTGTGTGTGTGTGTGTGTGTATATATAAAGCAAATATGTAATTTTTATTTCCATTAATTTTGCAGCTGTGCAGAGTCCTCATACATGACCCAGAATAACTCTTCTAAAATCCTCTTATATCACTTGGCTCAGACTGCCACTCAGGAACAAGCTCCACCATATCATATTCAGTTACAAATGTGTTCAGTTAAACCACATACAATACTGATCAAAAGATAACAAGAGAAAAAATACAAACTAATCCTTATCACTTATACTCTGTTTAACCATATTGCATATTGTGATACCGAAATGAAAATGGCACCAAGAAACCTATCTGTCACCTCACGAGCCTTTCCCAGTACCAAAACTGTCTGATTGTGCTGTACTTGCATACTTGCTGTATTTCAGGTATATTTATGAACTTGTCCAAATTCTTTGATAGAACATGACATCTTGAAACCCTGCTTTACTGAAGATACATGCCTATGTATCAATGCTATATCTAAAGTAAATAAAAAAAACTTAATGAGACACCAAAACAAAATTAGAAACATTCCTCGTGGTATTTGAATGCTGAATATTCTTTTTTAATTAGTTTCTCTAATCTATATCAAAATATATCAATATCAAAAGCAAAAAAGCAACCAAAAAGTGATCACTTTGCTTACCATTTGGCTTTGGATTCCATGTTGTAGTAGTTAAATTGCTTCAAAATCTTCTAGACTAGAACTCAATCACCAAAAATCCAGATCATATTGAGAGTCCACAATTGTGCACGAATGGCCTCCTGTTAAATTCTATCACTTCACATTGTGGCTACACTTTTTTTTTTAATGTCCATCCCTGAAAAGCAACAAAAAGGAGAAGCAAAGCCCACTTACTATTAAGACCCCTGCTCCAACAGAGACATGACTGTAGCCAAGACACAGTGGTAGAAAATACACTGAAATAGCAGTGACTTCAGAGAGCGGGTCCCCGAGCTGAGTGAGTAACCCAGGCTGAAGGCTGACCATTTGGTGTCAAGTGACAAAGTAATGAAATAAACATACTTCACAGCTAGTGTCATGCTCAAAACATTTCAATTTTTTACCTTTAAAATTTGCAAGCCCAATGAAGTGGAGATAATGTTTGGCTGAAAATAAATATCCTCTTGCTGAACTTGTTGTAGCTGTTAATGGAGGGGCTTCAGCTTTGGCACATTTGCCCGTGGTTATAAATAGCCTGTAGCCTTCACTTAACTGTTTTTTTTTTAGGACAGTGGAGTGCTTTAGACTTGCTAACAAAGTGGGAAAGACTAATGTGCATCTGTCAATTGCATTGCAGTGCAAAATTATTTCACTGAACCTAAATAAATTCTTCATTCTGATTTAGCCAGTGCATGATTCAGAAAATAAAATTCTTATTAATCTTTCTCTCTCTGTTCATTTACCTCAGAGTGATAAAAGAGTCACAATGCAGAGAGCTAGTGACTCTTCAAGCTGCCTCTACCTAACCACTTCATTTACAAATGGCCCTTAACAGCAAGCCAGTCTTGCTTCAAGCCCAGTCACTGCTATAATAGGAGATGGGTGCAGAGGAAATTTTCCCAGGAGGCCTAGCTGCACTCAAATGCTGGCTGCCTGTGAGTGATGGACACTCACATATGGACTGTGAGAACAACAGGGTCGGCCATCATTCACCATAGCCGTCCTCCCTGCTCTTTACTGCTCTGTTTCTAAGCTGTTGTAAAAGCAGCGACTCCCCCACTGTCTCCACTCACTCAGTGTGCTTCTTGCCTCTGGATCACCTCATGGCTGTGTTTCACAGTGACAAAAACAGAACCTTGCCATTCAGAAACATTCTTTATTCTCAATGGCAAAGATACACCGAGTTAACATCTTGTCAGAATGAAAGGTTTTTTTTTTACATGAATGAGGTGGGATGTGGATTTACATATATACAGTCGTTTGTGACTTTTGCAGAGGATTTTTATTACTGTGTTTTTTTCACTGTAAGCTCCAGCTTGACATTTTTCACCCCCTGATTTTGTCTGTACGCAACTCAATGTGCTTCATTTACAGTTGTACAATAATACTGTCTGTTTGAAAAGGCTTGGCACTGGCTTTTCCAACAAAGAAAAGATTTATTTATGTGACTATAAAATCTTCAGAGCATTAGTTACTTATACGTCAAAGACAATTTGGTGAATGTCAAGGAGTTCCAGATACAGGGAAAAAGTGTACAGGTGTGCAACACTATACAGTATACAAGTTTTATGAATATACGATTGAATACTGATTCTCAGACTGAGGGTGAGGGTGTGAAGGTAAGGGTTCGACAACAAAGATGCTCAACAAAGTTATTATAATTATTATTCTGTTTATTATAATAATTATTATGCAGTTGAATTGAACATGTTTAATAATACAATTGTCTATAATTCAAAAAGAAGCAGATTTCACTGACAGAAAATTGTTCAGGTCTAGAATGCTGTATGAATCTAAGAAACATAAAAAATAAATAATTTAAATAATGTTCAAGAGGTTAATCTGTCCATAGAATTTAGAATTGCATGAATGTAAAATCTATGCGTCTGAATCTGATCTTAAGGCATCTGGGATATGCTTTACCTCCCATACCAGTCATTCTTAAAATGCACATGTAAGGTCAAGACACAATTGCAACCAGTTTAATTGTAATATAATTATCATTTCATCACCACTTAACGGTTGTATCATAAGAAATGTTGTGGGAGTTTGTATATCCATCCCGCACAACGGTTAATGTAGATTTTATTACTCCTCTTGCACAGCATCTTGCAGTCTTCGATAGTCAGGAGACATATACCATCTTTACTATATGTCTGGGTCGCTGCTAAACTCTGCCAACATCACATGCTGAATGAGATTCATTACATTGTAATTACATTTTCTTACAATTTAATACCTATGATGTGATTTTAATCATATTACCAACATGGAAACAATTTGATTTTGATCAAGTAGTCTATATCAGTGTCTTTTTCAGTGAAAAATCACAGTTTCAGAGGCACTGCTAGCAAGATTCTATTAATCTGTACATTTCCCCTACCGAAACATCTCACTGTAGTGACTGAGCACTGCCTTTCCGAGCTTTATGAAATGTTCATAATTATCACAGTTCATAACGAGTATTTAAGTCATCCCACATTTACTACATTTACATATTGGCAGAGCTCATCTGCCAAAAGCCGCTGAGACAGATTAATGCTGGCTGTTTCAAATAAAGCCGGTGTTGCTAACAAATATTGATTACATCAGGGATATCAGTCAGTGCATGACTTGTTATTCAAACCCCACCTTCTCTTAAATAAAGCTTGAGCTAAATTACTTTCCTCTTGGAGAGTGGAATTATGTCTTCCTGCATTAACGTATTGCAGTGACTGAAAAAAAAAATCACCAGCGTCTACTACTCCTTGATTTTCTTACTTCTGGTCCTGCTTTGTCCTTTGCACAATATCTCATCTTTAGTTTTGGCTGTTTCACAGTGTATCAGTGTTCCTAGTCATCTGGTTCTCATTCCTTTTCGGGGTTTGATCTCTGTGATCCGATCTGTGATATGGCGATGCTATCTTATCTACACTCTGATATATTTTACACTGTGTTACACAGTGTTGTAGCAGTTGTACATTGGGTGGCACAAGAGTTCTCTACACTAATTGCCACAAGACATTTTGAATAGAATATGACAATACTCATAATACAATTGCCTTTCACACAACTTCCATAATAATTACAAAACCAATTGAGTGAGAATAATTTACCCTAATGGCAGAACCAATAAACAAGTAAACTGAGTGATTTAATGGAAGAGGGTTTTTGTTGCTGTGCAAGTGGCCCACATGAGTTTAACAAGAGCGAAGTGCACCCACCGGATGACACGCATCCTGTACGTATGAAAGTGCATTTGCTTTGATTTCCCCTGATCCTTAACTTCCAAATAAAAGCTACAACAAGTGTCCCTGGAGCCTAGTCCAGTGCTTAACCATCCTCAACCTTGGCTGGACAGCCCTGAGTGCACTGATGAGGTGTGTGAAGCGTATTGGGATGTAGCTGAGATAAGACGCCCATCTGTTATTTTGTTGTCTCTCCCGCTGACTTGTGTATTACATTAACAAGTCGTTTACTCATTGACGGAAAGCCTCTCGCCATGAGCTCTTTTAATCTGCATTCATATGAAATGCTAGATTTCACTGCAGGCATCAGATCTGCAGGTGGCCAATGTCTTAGGCTTTAATTGAATAAGTGAAAGAATCAATTGATGTGTCTTATTATATTTACAAGTGATGACTTGATCGTAAATTTTAACTACTTATGATATTTTGCTCTATCCATTAATGCTTCACACTCCGGTTTATGTCTGTGTATTGAAACCTCTTCATTCTGGTTAGTGCTAACCAGATGGTGTCACTGTGGAGTCCTCCTGTATGGAGGGCAATATTCTACAGAATCAGTACTGTGATCATCTGAACCGCTCTCTCTCTCTCTCTCTCTCTCTCTGTCTCCCTCTCTCTCTCTCTCTGTCTCTCTATCTCAATCTCTCTCAACACTTTGATTAAATCAACAATGTATTTCATCTCCTCTCAGCTTATTATTCAATTATTACTTATAGCATATTCTTCGGCAAGAGATATGTCTTCTTTTATTTTGTAATCGTCCATATTAAAACCTTGTATTGTTCTTGTTGCAAATTTGATAAAGAATGGCATGAGGGACTTGAATTTATGAAGTCTTGCTTTTTGAACATTATATTCCCTGTGATTTAAAACTCCCACTGTATATCCCTAACAGTTTTTCCCCCTTTTCTATTTTCCGAGCCATAGAATGGCTTATCGTGCTCCTGTCAAATGATTAACATGGGGAAACATTTGGGTTATGATTAACTTTCAGTGCTGCCAAATTTTCCCTGCTGGCAGACATGCCCTTCAAACGAGACACAAGTCTTGCATTTTCTAGCTCAAACGTATGTTCTAGGTTTCTTTCCCCTCTGCCCTGAAAGCACCAACCTGAAACCTGTAAAATTCTAATTTCTTACTGTGTTTCTATACATAAGCATGTAGTGTGATTCCCCTTGGCAGCACTCCACCGGCATGGAAAGCACTAGCTCAGCACATTGCATTGCCCAATAAATGGCTATGCATCTAACCACAGTGACAAGCACTATAGGCGGAGGAGAGAGGAAGAAAGCCAGGAAAAGCCAAAACATTCCTCATACACCAGAATACAAGAGCTTCAATAATTTCACTCCTGTTGAGTGTCAGCGGTGTAATGAACTTCATCATTCTGAACCTTGCCACACTGCTGAACCTCACTACACACGAATGACCGAATCCTCAGGGTTAAAGGGGTACACTTGTGGTTTCCTACACAAAAGAAACATTGTGAGGACGCAGCCCACCGTCTTCACTCATTATCCCGGCACTACTGAGAACCTGGCCTCATCTGGAAATTTATGCTGCTTCCCAAACTCCTCTCAGGAAATGACATTTCCTACAAACACTTTACTGGAGAGGGGAGTGATTAAGGGAGAGAGCGAAAGAGAGAGCCAGAGAAAAGAAAGCGTGAGGAAGAGGGGTGTTTCTAACTGGGAACAGAGCTTGCACTGTTCCGTATTTATACACATACAGAAACACACAAGAGAAAGAGAAAAGGAGAGAAAAGAAGAGAAATATCCCCCACACTTACTTTTTCTGGCTGGTTAGCAGGGTGTATGGAGTTTTCTGGTCTGCAGAATGAAACTCTCATCTGTTGTGATGGTTCTCCTGACTAGGGCTTTGATAGGAGGTAAGCTTGCTTGTTTGCATTTTGCCCTTTCATGCAAAACGAAAGGAACTTGCTATGAGAATGAAAATGTTGAAAGATGCTAGGTGGAGAAACAACAACTGTAAGAAAGTTTGAACAGCTTTAGTGCCTTGGTGAAACTTTTACAGAAGTTACTCTATAACATCAGGGGGAAGGAATAGGTATCTTAGGATTAATGAAGCAATTCAGCGATGTGGTTTAGCCCATGCTAAAAACACATTATGTTGTTCAGTTTTGTTAAAACTACAGAAATGGAGTATTATTGAGTGTTATTAGGGACTGTCAAAGTCCTAGTGTGGTAGTTGAGGAACGTTTGCAGGGAGAGTTGACTAGGATACTTCAGTTCTGAGAACAATGCTATGGCTAACCCGTTATGGATCTCAGTACTGCGGACCAAACATTAATGCAACAAAAGTGTTCAACAGCTGCATCCAATCTTCTCAGTGTGTTCTCTGCTCTCTGGTTCAAGAAGGCAGGCAAATGTTTTCCACCTGTAGTTTTCTTGTTTCTGGAACATGTTGAGCCTGGGTACATGCAGAATGTTTTTGTAGGCCATTGTTCCAGACAAAAGGAAAATTACTGATAAATCTCTACCTACCTACCTACCTACTCACTTATCTACCTACCCACTTATCTATCTATCTATCTATCTATCTATCTATCTATCTATCTATCTATCTATCTATCTATCTATCTATCTATCTATC
>JAOTRJ010000043.1:14558099-14580892 GCA_028564905.1 Leptodoras praelongus | reverse complement strand
GTTGCCGGCTGGGCACCGGCTCCCCCGTGACCCCGTAACTGGGAATAAGCGATACAGATAATGACTGACTGACTGATTTTATTTATTTATTTATTTATTTATGTATTTGCTTAACAATGCCAAATATGTACAAATCCCAGGAATCAGGAAGCTGATTCTCAACTTCTCAATTAGTACAATGGTGTTTTGTCAAATAATAAATCTAAAGTTAGTTAGTTTTCTGTAGCTTTCAAAGCTATTAAAAAAAGGAATTCATTTTTAAAGACTAGTTCAGAGATTTTCTGTGCATAATGCTAATATTCCATTACCTACTAACCACAATAGTATTGGAGCTCCAGTAGGGACACATCTTGGCTGATGTACTTGATTTGAGGTAAGTGGAAAAACTGTAAATTTTATCCCTCCTCCTTCTCCCCACCCCCAAATCATGTGAATTACAATGAAAACCGCTGAGAAGACAGTGACAGCGAACAAATGACTAATGTAGTACATGAGCCTGTGTATATTTATACTTGAGTCATTGAGTCAAGTAAAGCACAACCTGCAAGAATTGTAGTCTGGATTCTTATATACTTTTATTGGATCATTGAAAGGGTGAAATAGCACAGACACATCTAATGCAGTTAATCTCACACATCTAGCGAATCGTGCATTGCAGTTCCGACTCTGTGAGGGAATTTAGGATAGAAAAGTGAAATTTTATTCAGTTTACCTTTCTGTTATGGAGTTTGCATTGCAAATCCAATCTTTATTGACCAGAAATACACTTTAGAGCTAGTTTTATTTTAAGCTGCATGAATGTGTTTGTATGTAACCCCTGGAAATATTCTGTCCATGAGATGTAAAGTACACCAAATATCACCTTCACTGGTCTCATTGATGTTTCTCGCCCATGAGAAGCTGCGTCTCATTCTGAACAGTGAGAAAATGGTATACCTATTGAAAGGGTTCACTTTGAGTCATGAAATTAGGCTCAAACATTCTAAATTCAACAGTAGAGTAAGAATGTTTTTCATTAGCCAATGAAGACAGTAACAATGACAATTAATAACAGGAGACTTCCTTTTGGTAACAGCTTTCGTGAGAATAATTGTGCTGGCTCTCTAGTAAGTACAGCGCTTCTGATGTAGTAAATGTTATTTCCTTGTGGTAACTGGAAGCAACACTACAAAAAATATTTTTTTAATAACATCCAAGTGAATCAAATGGACCATAGAGTTATGAAACATAATACTGTCTCACATTCATGTGTAGACCACTAAAGAAATCTATCAAAATATCAGCAAATGGTACTGTGCAACAGGAAAACGTGAGCGGAGCATTATTAATTAGGCTTATTCTGAAATAATTGATTAACTGAGACATGTGCTTGTGAGCGGTCGCAAATATTTATTTGAAAGTACTGCTGCCTGTCTAAATGTCTGCAAGAATGGAACAGTCAATCCTCCTACTCAACGCACTGGTGCAAGTAATTTGTCATACTTAAACGTGATTATATACAAAAGTAGGCAACTCTGTCCAAATGAAACAAACCGCACAGCCAAAGACAACTGACAGCAAGAAGCAACTCCATGGCCTTCACTTTATAAAGGCTTTTCTGAACTTTTCTTTAGCCAACTCTGAACAGAGAAATATAGTTTTTTAGTGATCCACCTCTAATCGGTCAGTACCAGACATTCTGGAGACCTTTAGCCAATATAGAGAAGAGATTTTCATCCTTACACAAAGTGGAATGCAAAGTTACATAGTGTATTAAAATGAGTACTATTTAATAACAATAATAATAATAATCCAATATATTTATGATAGTATTCATTTAATATCATATACTGTTTGCTTTGCAGCAGTACTATACTTCTGACACATTTTCACAGATGGCAAAAAGCACCAGTTTCATGAATGCTTGTGAATCACCCAGTGTGTGTTTCACATTTTGGAGAAATTAGTTGAACAGGTAAACAACCTGACATTTTCCTGAGCAGTGCTTTCAACAGAATTCAAATATGTGTGTGTGTGTGTGTGTGTGTGTGTGTGTGTGTGTGTGTGTGTGTGTGTCATGTTTTTATATCTTTGTGGGGACCAAATCGTCAGGACAGGAATATCTGATATTTTTAACCTTGCGAGGACATTTTGCTAGTCCCTATAAGGAAAGTGTTTTTATTGTTGATTTGAACAAGGCTAAAAAAGAAAAGAGCCAAAACTTTTTGTTCCTGAGGTTAAGGTTAAGGTTAGGGTTAGGGTAAGTATAGCAATGCAAATGTGTGTTTATACAGAATACAGAATAACTTATGTAAATATGTAAATTCATATCCACATTTACATATTTACATAAATTATTCTGTATTTTTTAAACACACAGTTCTGTATTTTTCTATTTTATTATACTGTATTTATACAGTATTTATATTGTATTTATACTGTATTGCTACAAATGTGTCTTTTTTTTATTATTATTATTTTTTTTTATGTGGAACTTTTTCTATGAGTGATGCTGCTGGCTGCCTAATTTCCTTCGGGATCAATAAAGTATCTATCTATCTATCTATCAATCTATGTGTGTGTGTGTGTGTGTGTGTGCATGCATGTGTGCATGTTTTACTTACCAAAGTCACTGGCGCAGAAGTGCTCCATTATTGTGTCAGCTTTCAGCTCATTGTCACAGGGTGGACATGCTTTTGAAGCTAGAAGAAGAAAATGAGAAAATACAGATGATTTGACAAATAAAATTGACTAATGTGAAATGAACCTATATGACAGTTCCACTTTGTCTTTTTTTGGGTGATTTGATTAACACGTTGCATGTCCCTCATGCAGGACTGCACAATATTTGGTCTCTGCTGCAGGAAGTGTGGCTCTGCAGTCAGGTTCACAGGAGCGCTGACCACATTGTAAACACTTTTTGAATTTCGTCTTGTCAGGTGCTATTTTCTGCAGGGAGGATACACAGAACAGGAGTCTGGTACAATGTTTGGCTTGCAATTAAGGTGGTGAAAATGTTTGAATTTAGATGTGTATATTTTTAGTGTACAGGCATGGCAAAAAAAAAAGAATCTGCCAAAGAAAAGTGCACTTTTCAGATTTTTTTTCCAAGTAACTACTGAGTGACAACTGAAGTCATATGTTTCCCTTAAATCTAACAAATGCAAGAATTGAGATAATTGCATATGCTGAATGTCAGTACATGGGAAAAGATTATATTGATGCCCTTTAAACCATAGGTCGAATGTATAATGTGTCATTTGAACTATGCACTTTTTACAGACATAGAGGCTGTTGTGTTTTAACAGCAACCCTTGTGTGTGTATGTGCATTCTAATGGGCTCTCATTTTGTGCAAAGAGAGAAAGAGACATGTAAAGTGCACCACTTCTCTCAAAAGAAAAAACAAAAAACGCGGCTAAAGACCAGGGCTAATAGTGCTTAATCCATAGCTTTCAGAATAGTAATGAGAGGCTATGCTTCAAGGAACCTGATGTTTGATTTCCTCTGCCATGAGTCACTTCAGACTTCTTCCACAAACTCAAGAGGTTTTGCTCCACAAATGAAAGCCTGTGTGGCTCTAAACAATTTGATGGATGTGAAAAGTGTTACAGTCATGTTCTCTATGGGCTTGCTATGTTTAGCTAATAAAGCAGGGTAGCATACTACATCCAGACTTTTAGCACAATCCTGACCTCTAAAACCATTGTACTCGCATGTAGTTCAAAAGATAAGACTATATAAGTCTAAGAAAGACATAATATTACATTATTAGGTACTATAATACAACACTGTGCAAAAGCCTTAGGCACCATGTTGTTTTTAGGTACAACTTAAGTGATTAAAGTTGTCTTTTGTTTTAGTTCTGAATTATTGATTCAGTACAAAAAAGATTTTCTATTTACTATTCCAACAAAAAAATGAAATGTTACACAAACATTTTTGTACATCAGTAACTAAAGCAACACATTATATCACAGAGCACTTTTCAGACAAAAACAGAATGAAGGCTGCTGGGTTTTGCATGCAAAAAAAAGAAGCAAGTGTGACAGTCAAAGCCTCCAGAAGAGCAGTGGCAGATTCTCCAAGACGCTCAGTAAATTACCAGCTAATTACTGTACAGTACGATGCAGATGTCTTAGGCACATGTGAAGACTTACTGTAAAGCAAAGATGCCTTGAAGAATAATGAAGAAAAAGAAAACACTATATGGTGCAGTAAAGAATTTAGCTTTTACGTATTACTGGGTGTCTTGGAGAATCGGCCACAGCTCTTCCAGAGACTTTGACTGTCACACTTACTTCTGTTTATTTGCTAATACGTTTCTGAGCTACCCGTTTCTTATTTGATCAATGTTTCATTTTATCTTTTATTGCCATTGCCAGTAGTACTGTTGCATAAATTTCCCATGTGTAGCCTTAGACTCTTTTCTACACTCTACACTCCTTTTACAATATTTCGTTCCTCTATACAGTGTTTTCCTCTCAACTCCTAAATATCCAGCGAACTACTAAGAAGCCTAAGTGTACCAAAGAGAAATGTAGCACCTGGGTGAGGGTTGGCTTTTTTCCAATTAACTGGCAATTGAGGGTTTGATTTAAAGAGAAAGAATAAAAAAATTCTTATGAACACTGTAAAATTGGCATCGGTATTCTGTTCACTGAGCAGTCCTCAAAAAACTCTAGAAACCACCTAAGAAAGTAAAAGTGCCTGAGGTTAAGCAGTTACCTGAATCCAATCCAGGACTCCCTACCCCCAAACCCAACCCAACCCAACCCAACCCAATTCCTTCTTCCAGGTTGAAAAATGAGGGTCAGAGTTTATCACCCCTGTCACTAGTGTGTAGCCACTGCAGCAGATTATATAAAGGGTTAAAGTTCAGTAGGATTCATTGCTTGGGTGGTTGCGATTAGTGGTGAACTCCCTCTGTATGCACTAACCAGCCAAATTGTCTACATATCCCCTGACAACTCTAGACAGTGTCTCTGCTGGTGACACTCACACGATCACTTTCTGAGGGAAAAGAACTGTGTCATGTCCCTTAAT
Source organism: Leptodoras praelongus (assembly GCA_028564905.1). NCBI lineage: Eukaryota > Metazoa > Chordata > Actinopteri > Siluriformes > Doradidae > Leptodoras > Leptodoras praelongus. Next base: position 14,575,868 of record JAOTRJ010000043.1, on the reverse strand, counting down.
GCCTTTAGTCTCTAATACTGTCTGACAACCACACTCCTGAAACTGCAATGTCTTTCTTGAACGGCAGAGTAATTTATTCACATTTGCTGGGTGGTTTATTGGCAGGCTGCCCTCTTGAAATAAAGCCAAAGCATGTGCCTGAAGAGCTAGCACTGGGAATTCTGCAAACTGAGTTTCTGTGTGGATTTAGCGATCGCCTCACATTAACAGACGGTCTCGAGCTACTTGCAATAGATTCAGCCAAGCATGTAGCATTTTATCCTTTGTGGCTGTTTATCTGTATGTCTTTAAAAAAGTGAGTAAGGCTGACTGGTTCACATAAAACAGTTATTACACAAGACTACCCTGACTAAGCTAATAATTTGTAGTGCTTCTATTAGTCAGTGTTACAGACATAGAGAAAACCAGAGATCTGATTTTCAGTTCATTGCTTTCAATTAAGACCACATGATTTAACTCGATGCGCCCATAATATATTAACGCTTCATAATAAAATACCGGGTTTACTTTTATTTGACATAAAATGATTCAAAATGATTGAACAAGCTCTGTTGTTTGTAGGCACATATTCCAGCAATTACCAGCATTATACAAGGGTATAAAGGGCAAACATTTCATTTAGATTCAGACTTCCTAATGTTATGGCTCATTAGTGTCAAGAAGGTATTAGATAAAACACTTACAACATGAAACATTACAAATGAATGACTGCGTTGTTCTAGCACATTTCTTGCTGTGTCAGTTTGTCAGTTTGGTTTTAGATTTGAGAGACCGTGCATGCCTCACACTTGAAAAATGTTCCTCTGTTATTGCAATTAATGTCTGAAACCAAGCCCACGCCCCCTCTCCCCACCACCACCCCACCCCACCCACATTGCTCCCTTACTGTAGAAATGCCATTTACCACAATGCATCCATCATTTTTAGGTATGGCACTCTCCAGATACCTATTCAGGAACTTGGATCTTGGCTGTGAACTATCCCTGGAGGATTTCACCTTAGACCACAGAAGAACCCCCGCTCTTCCTTGCTTAAACCGCTGCTCTCCATGTACTGGAGCTCTCGACAGGCCAGTAAAAGGCCAGACTCATCTATATTATGTGTGCGTGTGTCGCCATGCTACCTTCTTTCCCATCATCATGCCCCTTTAGCAAAACACACAGTAGTGTGAGTATTTGGCTGTGTGCTGCCTCGCTCGTCAGGTGTGACAGTCTGGTTAGACTGCTAGCTTTTGTATCTTTTGACCATCTCATGACATATGTGAGTGCGGGATAGCTAAAGCGCCTCACTGCTTAAATACAGCTGAAAGGACATAAGCGATTATTAGAATACTCAGAATTATGTAACCAAAAAGAGAATTTTGAGATTAACATTACAGGCAAAGCCGTGCTGCTTATTACTGGGGTTAGCAGGGGGTCAGACCAGAAGCGCAGTGTAGAACAGAATTCCATTTCGCAAAGCAATTACAATGTTTTTCTTCCTGGTCTGTATAACACTGGAACAGTTGTATTTTTTTTTTTCAGTATGAAGTCAGTATGATTGATGTTTTCCTGACTTGCTGACTTGTTACATGCTCTCCCCTTTTGTCACCCAGGACACACACAGTTTGGTGAACAATAAACACTAATTTGGGGTGTATTATATATTCAGTAGGAGCCCCTACAGAGTACATTTAAAGACCCCGATTTATGTAGATATTTAAGTATATAAATAGTGGCCTGGCATTTCTTGTTCTCAGACCTTTACATCAATGGAACAGGATTGGTTAAGACATTAATAATTCATGTGTAAATGTAAAATTAATAATATTCATAGACATTTTCACCCTTTGATATGAATTTCTTTCAGCATGTGGTATATTTTAGTAGACCACCAAGGCTTGTTTAGTTCTGTACCGATTGTTATAATGCAATTCTTTACAAATAGAAGAGGAATAAGGAATCACAGATCATCACAGACTTTCTCAAGAGAAGGAAAGAATGCACTGTGGGTGTCTTTCATTTTAGCTGTACCCCTATTTTCTTTTGTTTCTTCCTGTTCTGTAAATTATCTGAATATTGACAAAGAACATGCTTCCAAAGATTGTTTAATGTCACTCCCTTCCCTGCTCTTTCCCTTTTCTTTCCACTTCAGCTTTCTTTCCTTTATAGTGGCTCCTTATATTTACAATGAAGCTAAGTAATGTCTGTTTATTCAGACTAATTAGTTACCCACAGTAATTGGCTCCCTGGCTAATTGGCTAAACAAGAGAGAGAGAGAGAGAGAGAGAGAGAGAGAGAGAGAGAGAGAGAAAGGCCAGACACAACAGAGGTTGCCCCTTCACATTCCAAATGAGATTTCCCTTCAGATAGTGAAAGCTCAAAGTACTTTTTTGTCTCTCAAAGTGTACAGTGAATTCCCTGCCTTCACTTTTTGAAGACACAGTTCACAAAGTGAAAAGAAAAGAATGAGTAAGCAGAACAGGCAGTGATTTTGTGAATTTGTCTAAGCAAATATGCCCCTTTTTTAAAACCAGTAATCTACTCATAGCCCCAGTGCACTATAAATAAATCTGCATTTGCATTTAAGCACAGAAATGTTGCTGACATTTATAATGCTGTTGATGCACATGTTAGTTATATATTGTAATCTTCATATTCACTGCATATTCAAAATATATTTAGTGTTAATAATAATTTTAGTGTTAGTTACTAAAGTTCATCTAAAGTAAACTGTAGGTAAAAAGTAAAATGATTTACTTTTTTTAAATACTGACTCAGTGTAATACATTTTGCTTATACAGTTTTAGTTTGTATATTTTTGCATTGTATGTTTGTGAATTAGCAACATCCTTAACCATTACTAACTCATCTTCATAAATAGTATAGCAATTTACTTGTATAGATTCAAGCAGTCATATGGCTCAGTGGGGCTCAGGAGCTTTACATTTATTCTGTATTTTTTCAGGAATGGTGTAATGGTAAGCAGTGAGGCGCTTTACTTACCATACCTAATTCTTTAGCATGTAACATTGTACTGATCAGTCATTGTTTTTTTTTAATAATCTAATTGAAAAAGAAAAGTAATTACTCAAACATTTGTGACATTGTCATACCTGGAGTTTGAGTGGCATGATTCCCGGAGAACTGCATAGGGATGCAGAGATCATTATCAATGGGGAACTTGTCACACTGTAGCATCTCAGGCCAGGGAAAGCCGTATGTCTCCATGACAGGAGCACAGCTGTTCCTTACAGCCTCACACAGAGAGCGGCAGGGGTAAATGGGACGGTCCAGGCACACAGGAGCAAACAGTGAGCAGAGGAACACCTGCGTGTCGGCGTGGCATCGCTTGGCCAAGAGGGGAACCCAGCTGCCCGCCTGCTGCATCACCTCAGGCATAGTCTCGTGGTCCAGCAGGTTGGGCAGTCGCATCTTCTTGTAGCCAACTGTGTAGCAGAGACGCAGCTCAGCTGGGATGTCCACACACTGTGGCTGCTTGGCATAAACACGGCCGTTGTGGAAGTTGTCGGATTGCCAGCTGTAATAGTCGTACTCCTCTGCCAAAGTGGCTGAACTGAAGAAGACCAGTCCCAGTGCTAACGTCAGAGAGCCAGCCACACACACCTGCCTCTTATGTATAGCCATGCTTCTTGAGTTCTATAGTCTATAAGAGTTGGGGTGAGGAGGGCAGTGATAAAGTAATCCTTTTTTCCTCTTCAATAGTAATTGATCATAGAATATCAATGGAAAGCTTGTCAGTGTAGTTTGCGATTCCTTCTCTCCTTGCTTCCTTGCTCAGTTTTGCTTCAGTTAATCTTCAAGTACAGCAGTCTCCTGACTTCAGTGATTCAGGTACCTCTTCAAGGAGGGCTGAGTTGCAGCTTTCACTGCTCTGCTCTTTTCTAGGCTCTCTGAGATGCACCTAAGGAATATGAAGGAGTGGGTTGCTGGCTTTACCAGCCGACAGCCCCCTAGCATGCTGCAAGTCCACTCCACCTCCCACAGTCTTCTCCTGTGCTGACTAAGACCCGCCTCCGCTGACCATAGCCAACTGCTCTGCAGTGGGCGGCACCCCATGAATGCACTGGCACTCCCCCCATAGCCCACCTCCCTAACACACTCCTACAGGCATTCACAGAACCTGGCCTATAGTCCAAACTGTGTGTGTGTGTGTGTGTGTGTGTGTGAGAGAGAGAGAGAGGAGAGAGAGAGAGAGAGAGAGAAAGAGAGAGTATGTGTGTGGAGTGTGTTCAGCCTGTTGCTCTTCCTTACATATGTATATACACCCACACACCTATACAAACATACACACATTCTTCTTTTGCTTTACAACTTTACATTTTATAAGACATGGTGAGTAAGGAGAAACTTTTTTGGGCAGGCATTGAAATTCAGTGCAGCTACAGGTGGTCAGGGACGTTTGGCCATGCCATTTGAGATATGCTAATGCCGGGCTTGGATGTGAATAGAGTCGGGCTTTTTTTCTGTCACCTTTTATCATCAGCCTTCACACACACACACGGGGGGGGGCCCAGCTTTTAGCCTGCAAGCACTCGGCAGCAGGGGGCCTTACAACCACATTACAGCCCTTTACAACTAACCATGAACAGTTTATAATATCAGCCTTACTGACAGACCTCACACAAAAACTGGAGAAATCTTGTTGTCTTCCACGTTTTATTTAAAATGCACTGCCAAATTAACACTTTAATACTTGGTCTTGGTCTTAATTTAGGAATAGTTAAATGTCATATTATAATAGTTCAATGTTAGCTGATGACTAAAACGTTGTAGTCATTATATCAGTTCCTCATATTAGCTTCATAAAGTAATATATCTTAGAGTTAAAAAAAAAATAATGCTGGCCCAGAACTCACTCCAGCTGAAGCATCATTGCAACAATCACACACAAAAAATGTGGAGCATCTGCCGTACAAGTCCCTGTTGTTACTATAGAAATAATAGCAACATTAAAATGAGTACATACAAACTTGGCTGGAAATACTGTCAGAGCTGTGCTGTAATAGACACTTCAGACCAATCAGAATAGAGCATTCAGCATGATACAACATATAAAATATACCTATTATATGATCATGCACTGTCGAAAGATGCCGGTACAGGAGATTATATAATACACAAACCATTAATTCCTTTTTAAAATGTGATCATGTGGGCTATTCATAATTTTGACTGATAAATGTTTATATGAGTTTCTAAGCTAAGACAGCATGCAGTCTCTCTGAATATAAAAGAAAAGCTTTCACGTTTCACAAGCATGAGAAATATCTTGAGCCCTTTAGCTAAAGTAACAGGAACAAAAGACCATGTTTTCATTAACTGACACTTTTCTGTTCAGACTGTTTTCTATCCGCGGATGTAAAACACTGAGATTGCTGTTTACTATGCATTCTTATTGACTTCATGGTTTCCACAGCTCAGTGATAAAAGCTTACAGCATGATGTTGTTCAAAGGTTTAGGTACTGTTCTATATTGCGACTGAAACGCAACATTCAAAAGCCATTATCTTGTGTCTTAGTGGATCAGTGTTGGACAACTTCATAAAAGTGAGTTCCCGATGCACCCTCAGCTGAAGGAAATGGTGCTTGGCCAGCAGTGCACTCTGAGTCCCTGTGCTCTAGTCACTCCTTCTCACTGATGGAAATTCGCTTTACTGCCCAGATTGTGTCAGAGTCTAGTTGAAAAAGTGTCCTCAACCTTTGCTCCTTGAAAAATCAATAACTGAGGCAGAAGGTCTAAATGAGTCCCGTTCTCCCCAGAGTATGGATAACAAATGCTATCAGGGCAAATATTTAGATGGGTTTATTGTAGGGCCATGAAGGATTTGGAATATGTATAACCCTGTGACGCCATTTTATGTGAACAGAAACCATAAACTGCAAACAACTTTATGAAATGTATTGTGGTTTGAGAGTGGGATTTCATATTTGTTATATTTCAGCTGGGTGTTAATGCTGTGTTGAAGGTTTGTAAGTTGGATATTAAAATGTCTTTTAACAGTATTCCTCTGTAACCAGGAATGGGGCAAATGCAAAAAAATGTTACTTATTCTGTGTTAATGTCAAATTAACACTAATGCCAGGACCTCACTAACTTGTGGTCCAGGCTCACCCTAGCATTAGTAACAAGTATGCAAATGGTGTGCAAGTGTAATGAAACTATAGCTCCTGTACTTAAAGATTAGATAGACTTGGCCTGCTGCTCAGATGTGCTCCTTGGTAAATGCTTGATAAGCAATACAAGGATACTGGGGGGAAAAAAGAACAGAATAACAGTGCAGAATGGTGAAAAAGCTCTTTTTCCCTCCACAGGATGTGTGTTTATTTTATTATACAGGGTTAACATAGATATTTCAAGACTGCATAAAACAAATAGGGCTATGTTTACAGGACAAGTCAGATGATCCACAAATCAGCTCTGCTATTTAAGATATTATTTGGCTCCCTGACTATTGTATTTATTTGAAAAGGTTCACATAACTGATATTTGAGCCTCTTAAAATATAACAGAGTGTAATAACTGTTTAAACATATTGATCATACTTTCAGAAACATTTATTTAAACCAGTGATGGTTTTGAAAGTAAAGGCACAAAGAAAATGGGACCATGTCTTCTGTATAAACTGAGGAAAAGACAGTGTAGTTACATGCACATACAGTAGAAGACAGAAAGCCGAAAACAATCTTTAATGGATCAGCATGACATTATTCAGATCTGTCATCTCAGGTATCCAGTCACTGTCTATATGCAGTTTATATGCAGATGGCAGTGTAATTATATTATATTATATTCAGGCTCATGGGAGAGCCGGTGCCTAGATGGCAGCATAGGGCGCAAGGCAGGAACAACCCTAGACAGGGTGCCAATCCATCGTAGGGCACACTCACACACTCATGCACACACTCACACACTAGGGCCACTTTAGAGACACCAATCAACCTAACGTGCATGTCTTTGGACGGTGGGAGGAAACCGGAGTACCTGGAGTATCTGTCTAGTAATTCAGTTAATTTTAACCTGATCAGAAGAAAGATCACTGATCATCTTAAACACTAAAGTTCAGTCTATAATCATCTAAAAGATTGATTATTATTGAATATTATTGAAATATAGTTTAATAACATTTAATAAGTTATTAAAAGTTAATAATATTATATTATTAGCTAATAGCTATTAAAACTTAAGAATATATTTTCTATTAAAATTTGTTGCCTTTTTACTTCACATTATTTTACAATCACTATTATTTTCATTGTTTTGTTTAATTATTATTTCATTATTTTACGGATAGTTAAAAGATTTATTTGGATGGATCATATTTTTTTTTACAAGGAAATGCAGAATATTCACTGTCTTGGAGTGTTTGGGCTGTTGTTTGAGGGTCACCACACATACATGGTAGCCAGGAATAAGGCGTACTTGCGGTGGTGCACTTCACTGCAGATTGTGCTTCCTCCAATCACGTTGCAGTTCTTTTTAAAGGCTCTTGAGAAGATCATGGTCATGGAGCCGAATTCAAAGAGACAGATCAGAGAATAGAAAGAGCTCAAAGGCAAGACCTGGGCCTTGGTTCGGGCAGGAAGAGAGCAGGAGGCCTGAGGTGTCATGTGTCTCTGAAGCCTTAATCTGGATGAGGATGTGAAACTCCTCCTGACATGCTTTATGGAAAATCTATGGGAGCGCAGCAGTAAAACATGTGCAGATTTCACCAGCAGAGATGCAAATATTCACGTACATTGTAAGTATAATTTTCTTCTGCACATGTATTATACTCCAGCATCAATTTCAAGTACTAACTGAAACTTTGAGGTAAAGCAAACACCAAGAGGCATTGTGATAAATATTACACTCAGCCTTGAAAAAAATGGCATCTTGTTATGTTATAGACCATCTGAAAGGGAACACGAGAGTGCTTGGCCAGCAGGATTGTGGGTTGCCAAGTCAGCAATTTCTGCATGAATTGTGATAGCGTGGTGATAAATATCATAGGGCTGGGATGGGTATATTTCACTTTTAGTGCATTAATGCTTGCTGTACTACCAGTCAAAACATATTTGCTCACTGACCCTCCAGTGACCAAGAAAAGTGTTCAACAAAACTCATTTAAAATTTCAATTAATTAAATGGATTCCTGTCTAAGCTTTACGCTCTTTTGAGATCTTCTGCTATGTTTTCAATGAAACTACTTGTTTTAAGCAAACACATCTTACTATAAATCCATTTTGATTCAGGCAGTGACTTCACTATTTACCTTCATCTTAGAAGGAAAATTCAACTTTTATCAGAGGTTTATGAAAAATATATTAAATCCAGGGGAGTCCATATCTAACTGGTATGCAGAGGTGGGTATTGCTTACTTTGAGTGAACTGAACTTCCCTGAGCTTTGCCTATTTTGCAGATTTAAAAAATACAACACAGGAATTCATAGCCATCTTACTTCCAAATCAGCAACAGAGCTGAGACAAGAGTAAAGTAAATAGAATGTGTGTAACAAAATAGATATTCCAGGGCTTTGGAAATACAAACTGGGAACAGTTTTGTATGATAATAATCCATTTTCTGCCAAATTAAAATTGCATTTCAAAGAGTATAACAGATGTATGCACACAGAGACTGAAATCTCTCTCTCTCTCTCTCTCTCTCTCTCTGTTGCATTGGTTTTAAGATTTTTAGCATTTGCTTAGTTTGGGTAGGGCATCCCATGTCATGTAGTTTCCCCATTTTGTATAGGAAGCCTGATAACTAATCATAATAATGATAAGTCTTGTCTGTTTTCTTCTCACCTACTTAAGAAACTTTACAACAGAGTGCACAGTGTCAACACACACGGGCAGCAATACAACAGAGTACATATGGCATAATACATGCTCTCCTGCTATCCATAATGATTAATCATGTGTTAGATCTGTTTATCTGTGCTGTCATTTCCTGGTTATAGAACAAGCTCTGACCTTCATCTTTTCGTAGGGTTGGTAGTTAGTGGCATGATTAATTTTTATGGCTTTTGTAACTCTTTCTTGTCCATTTTGAAATATAATAAATCATACAAGAAATATATAAACGATAAGATAATAAACGAAAAGATAATACTAGTTGCATGAGCTTTTCACAATTCTGTAAGACATTTGTATGATGCAGAAAATATATAGAAAGATAGATAGATAGATAGATAGATAGATAGATAGAGCTGTTTAGATGTGTGATGATACAAAAACTACATTCTAAGTCTGTAAATGAGGAAAGGAAATTGCTAAATATTTTCTGAAAGAAAAAGAAAGAAAAAAGTAATAAAAGTAAATAATAAAAATAAAAATCTAATAATCTGCTTTCGTTCAGTTCCATTAAGTAGCAATTATTAAAAACAAAATTAAAAAGATAAAAAAAATAAAAAATATATATCACTATTCCCATGATATGAAGCAGAAACATTTATCATAACATAATGCAATAGATTTCTCATCTATATTGTTTTGCCCAGCCCTATACTGGGTAATCGGGACCTGGGAATTTTCCACTACAGAGTGTAATCTAAGTTAATCTTCTCTATCTGGGATGATGTCCTGTAAATTGATTGTTATTTAATTTTCACTGTCAGTTTCTATTACTTCATGGTTAAATAACAATATTGAGGAAAATGACTGATTTGCCAGAGACTCATCAGAGAGAAACTCAGCTTCATTACTAATGACCCTCTGTATCTGGTCCTACAGCTGCAGGTGAAGTGCAGAGAATTTGCAGTGTAAGGAGCCAGGAAGTTGGGAATGAATCTAAGTTAAGAACGTGCCTTGGCTTTGGATATCAGGCTTTGCGTGCAGTGATCAGCCTGACCCTCTGAGGGTCAAACCAGACGCAGTCCAGAGGAGTCAAACTTCATCTCCCACATAAACCACAAGATGGAGTTGCAGGGAAGAGGGCTGGCTAGAGCAAGATCAGCAGTGACGGCTGGTCATGACATTATATTTGAGGGCTAAAATCCAATATCTATCAATAGCTTGACAATGAAGCTAACAGACTTGAGCAATGCATTATATCACAAGGGTTCAGTGGCATAATAAGAATGTTGTGGGGCAAATTATTACCCCCACACATGATGGCAGATAGGAAACTGCATTTCTGAGGGTTTTTCTGAGGTTTCAAGCCTGTGTGTAATGGACAGGACTCATGGAATGAATAGAATTGACATTTCTTTACAGAATCCAAGATAGAATTAAATATCAGTTAAAACGCAGACAATGATCAAACACAAAAATTCATAAACAGACCAGATATAGGGCAAATCAAGGCAAAGATCAAGGCAATGGGTGAAACATGAAAATACAAGGCTCAGAATTTTAAAACAAATGTAAAAAGTTGGCAAGACTTTGCACTGGCTGAACGTTTAAACAGGTTGTATATAGTCTATAAACAGGAAGTGTTTGATGGCTGATGAAGAAATAGTATTCAGGGAAGGGGAAGCTCTGCTTGTGTGGAGGTGTAATGTCCTGCGTGCTACCAATCATGGTAAAAACATTGAAACATTGTAAACCTTTGCTTTAAAACAGAAACAATAAAATTGTGTTCTTTCATCTGTTCTTCTATGTAATTTCGGGGGGCGGCACGGTGGCTTGGTGGGGTAGCACTGTCGCCTCACAGCAAGAAGGTCCTGGGTTCGATCCCCGAGTGGGGCGGTCTGGGTCCTTTCTGTGTGGAGTCTGCATGTCGTCCGTGTGGGTTTATTCCATGTACTCTGGTTTCCTCCCACTGTCCAAAGACATGCACGTTAGGTTGATTGGTGTCTCTGAAGTGGCCCTGTCTAGGGTTGTTCCTGCCTTGCACCCTATGCTGCCGGCTAGCGTTCAAGAAAATGAATGAAGTTACTTTTTCCTTCAAAGGCCTTTTTGATTTTGGGGGAAAAAAGGACAGCAGTAAATAATTAACAATATTTGCTTTCCTAACCTATGCAACATACCATTCTTACATAATGCTAATGATGTGTTATGTGTGTTTCAGTCAGTACCATATGTTAAAAATATATAATTTCAAAACAAAGATCAAATCTATGGAGCGTTGCTCTTTATTTAACTCGGTTTCACTCAGTTTTACTCACTAATAGGCTGCAGGAAGCTACTCTCTGAGGTAGAAAGAAATCAGCCAGGAACTTGCTTCTACACATTATTCTGTGTATTTTTCTCACAACCTTTAGACGTGCGGTTGCACTTGGATAAAAAAGTACAACCCTGCTAACTCATTTTTACCAGCCATGCCTGAAAACCAGCAAGGCCTTGCAGTCACAATACTTTGAATCATATAGATGGATTTCCACATGGGCAAAATGGGCACATTCCTAGGGACCTAGAGCCGATTCTTTTGTTTTGTTTTTGTTAATTTTTGTTTTTAAAATATAGGAGTAAATGTGAATTTGGAAATTTTTAAATGTTATATAAATTATTTGAATAAGACATGTAATGGTATGATAATGTAGGCTTACGGTCAAATGCCAATTTTACTGGAAAAATGCACACTTAGTGGGTTGGCAAAGCATAAACTCAAAAAAAGAAAATGAAGCTAACAAGCTTTGGTACAAATACCATCTATTTCAGCATGAAAAAAAACCAAGTGGATGTTGTTGCTATTATATGGTCTAGGTAAGGTATTTTTCACTGTGGGTTAGTGTGGACATAGCTGTGGCTTTATATTACAGTTATTGCTCATTTATATATTCTTATACGGTTTGCTGTTTGTGGTTTTATTGAAATTAAGGTGTGTGTTTAGACTCCTATAGCTTACTGTGCTGGAAATGGCAAGTATAAAACAAAACAGACCAAAAATGTCAGTAATTTAACATGTGAAAATAGTGAAGTACATGCTACGTGGTTGTGGGTTGCTCCATGCGGTTGAATAACCAGTGTGGTTGGGAAAGTGTGCGTGTACTATTTGAGTGTGTAGGATGGGGTCTGTGGTGAGTTTTGTGTCCAGGGCCTGTGGTCATGATAATCCATCCATGCCTTCACTGCTCACGTGAGTGGTTAATTAACACTGATCTTGTAACATTGTGTCTTTGAAAACAAAAAATAAAAAACAATCAGTGGTGAATTGTGTGAGAGGTCATCTATTGTACATACCTTTAGGTACTTTCCTGTTTTCGAATGCACAGAGTGAAGCAGTGTCCCTCCTCTGCTGGTTGCTGCATGAAGCATGAAGGTGTTCATGACTGCTTAATATTCCAAGACAACTCAGTAAAGGTTTATTCAGTCATGACAACATCCAAACCGAGGATGTGGAACAGAGTGAGACGTCAATATGGGAACTAACTCGTGTAATTGTGGAGCATGCTTTCACAGTACATTTTATCAGTCACAGCTGCCGTGTAATCATGTCTGCTGAGGTCAGAGCACACTGAGGAGAAATGAAATGAGACCTGTGCTCAGAACACATTTTCTTCAGCAATGGCAGGAAACTGGACCTGCACCAAACCATGATAATAGCTCTAATATGCATTTTTCTGAAGACTAGTACACCGACGACAGAAAGGCTTATTGATGAAAATATGAAGGCTAATTTTTTTCTTAAGACAGTGCTGAAACAGCCAGGTGGCCCACCTGTATTTTATACAGCAACATTTATGCAGGATGTGTCCTAGTCCCTGGGAGTATGTGAGGGAGATGTGTGAACTATCCTTTTCCTTTCCAAAATGCAGGACTCTCCAAAAGCAGCAACAAAATGTGAATACCAGTGGCTGTTATGTGAGCTGCACAGACACACTCACCGGATAGCGAGGTTACTAAACCACCAGAGCAAACAAATCTAGAACAATATTTAACATGTAATATAAACCAGTACTTTTTGGGCATCACACATGATCTTGTGCAATGTCTGGCTGAACAGATTATCAGCATTTTCTACCTTCTTCTCTCCTTCTAGGCTTGAAGAAAAATGAGAGGTATTTCAAAATGACAAAATATTTGAACTGTGGTATCTGATAAAAAAAATTAAAAAAAACATATCCCATATTTGCTTGGAAAATATACAGTCTTACATAGGTGTATCCCTCAGAATAAATGGGTGAATCTGAAGGTCTGAGGTCAGACAAGAACCTGCATGAGGTTTATAAGAAGTCAATGTCCGTTGTAAAGAGTTTTAAGGCCTCAACAAGACTAATTTCAATCATTTACTAGCACTTATTTTGAGAGTATGCTTATCTTATCAGGAATCTTGCTCTGTTCTTAGGAACAGGTCACTTTTGGGAAAATGTTAACCTATATGTTGTCCCCCATCTAATAAGATAGGCACCACCAAGTCGTAACTCCATGTCACAGAGGCGTGGGATTAGAAATGAACCCAAAGACAGCAGAGGAGATCATATGTCCCATTTGAAGTACCATCACTGTGAAGAGGCAGATTCTTCTGCCTTAAACTTTATCTTTTCTTACTTTATCTTTTTGTGGGCACATTACCTTTTATCACCTGACACCGATGACCTGATAAGTTTATATCAGGCTCATTATGATCCTCCAATGCTGGCATGGATGAAGAGATGTTTATCAGCGGATCATCTCAGGTGTCCGGATTTGTCGTTTAGGGTGTTGAGGTGTTGAGAGATAACAATCGGTTCATTCAAATGCTCAGCTGTATGCAGAGAACTTCACTGATGGAGCATGTCTGTGACCTATACAAAAATTAATCTACAAAAAAAATTTATTACAACAGGAAATGTGTTTTTATAACATTACACAGTAGTTAATCTGACACTACTACTATTACCACTAATAATAATAATAACAATAATAAATAATAATAATAATTAGAGAGGTGCATTTCCTGAAGAAAATGCGAGTGTGATTGCAGCAAAGCAGTGACTTTAGCATCAGCACCATTCGCATTAGTGTGTGTGTGTCTGTGTAAGTCCGTAGTTTGGGGGTGCCAATACTTTTGATCAAACACAGGATTGTGTGTGTAAGCATATAGTAGCTGGGAGTGTAAATACATGTGATCAGACTGGTCATAGTGTGTATGCAACGTATTATTCAAGCAGAAGTACAGATGACAGAAAATTAGAAATTGAAATGACATATCAATGGAAGTGGATGGGAAAAAAGGGCGATAAAAATGAGTGTGGAGGTTAAACGAGTGCACGGATGCTTTGGCCTTATATAAGCGCAATGATCTCGACTGTGTCAGACGTTTTAGAGCTGTTTAGAGGTGTCGGTATTTTGGAAATTGCGGCAGTTGAAATCCAGACAAAACTACCCCGAATACTCTTGACGGATAACAATAGTGTGATTGTCTACTGCAATCACACTAATAATATCCTGTGTACTCTTGTTTGAATTAGTAGAATGTAAATGTCCAAATTTCAGCTGGATATGAAGTGAAAAATAAAACCACTGTACTATATTTGCAAATGCCTACATTTGACCAACATGACTATGCAGAAAACAAGTAACTGTTCAGGGTTGATCAACATTTATAATTTCCCCCATAATACTGTATGTATCATACTATTAAACCTGTCTTTTTATAAATAGGGTTTTGGTGAAATGATTTATAATCTGGTCCCATAAATAACAAGAAAATAAGTACACGCATTCTTTTTTTCTAAATAGTTCCCATTGGTTTATATGTATTCAATATAAATTGTATTACTTTACATTTAGATGTATTGCCCTTTTAAACTGACAGATTATGTCTAAGAATGCCTTAGAATGCTACATTTTATTTTGCAAATACTTACTGACCAGTGTTTAACAGTTGCCTTACAGTGGACTCTAGTCCACATGCCAAAACATTCTTGATCAAATTCTAATATCAGTTGTCCTATAATGTCTCATTTGTCCTATGATGTAACAAAGAGAAAACATTGTGTTATTAATGACACTGCCAGAACATGTTTGCTGGTCATCTTGGGTTGCACATGTGCTAAATTGGTTCTGGTGAGTACATCATGTGCAATGTATGCATTGATTTTATTTTGGATTCATCCCCAACTTGGTCACATTCCAAACCCTACCCACCAGCCAGACGTCCTCTATCAGAGGGAGGATGAAGGACACATGCTTTCTCCAAGATACATGTAGCCAACCAACTGCCTCTTTTCGAGCTGCTGCTCATGCTATGCAGCACACTCTGAGGAATGTACTGTGTACCCTTTTCTACATGCATGAACTCACAGATGCCTGCAGTTGGCTAGAGTCACTGCTATGTGAGATAGCATGGCAGAGGCTAATTTTGGTCTCAGCTTTGTTCCCTGTGGCCTCTTAAATCCTTACGATATTCCGAATTGGTCATATGCATTTTTGTTGCACCTCTCAGGAGAGAATGCCTTCAATTAAGTGATGTAAAACTACCATTTTCAACTCATTACCAAGGAATTCTTTCACGAGTTGCAACTGTTATCTGCAACAGCACTGTCATGGTGAAAACTGTATAATTTTCTGTAATTTAAAATTGTATTTTTCCCAGAAAAAAAGGTATGCATTTTAACAAGCACTTTTCAGTAGGTTTAATTTCCAGCCCCGGGTCACTTCCTTTCTTCGTGTTTGATGTGTTTCTCTTCATTGCAGATGCTTACAGTGTGCTGTCCAAGTAAATCTGATGCTGTTTGGAAACATAGTCCAGACAAAGTCTTTTAAAAAGCATTATTCTGTTGGCTTGCTGAGCTGTTATACAAGAAAAGTCACAACAGATCAGTCACAGGCTTGTATGAAAATACAGTTAGCTTTCTCCATTCCTCTACTGACACTTGCTCTTTGCTTTAAGCTCCAATAATCACTTGTTCCTAATCATATGCAAAATCTACTTTGTAGGCTTTATTGTCTGGACTCACCACTCATATTTGTAAAAGGAAGATTTTTATCTGACCTTGGATCTTTACACATGATAGGAACCCGTCTGTTTTGCTACTCTACACAAGTCCTTCTTTGAACGTGGTGACAGCCAGAGCCTTGAACCACCCGTTACGCAGTCACTGAGTTCATCCACCCCACTCCTGGAATAAAAGGGTCATCGTTTTCGCATCTGAATGCCTTTACTCTCAGTTCCGTTCCAGGATGTGCTAGTACATACAATAAGGTCTGTCATTCTTTTCATATCCTGGGTTGCAGATTTGATTAGATTATAAGCCTGGTTAAGATCAGCTCAGAACACAGTCCCACACAGGGTTTTCATTGCACTCTCAAACTCATAAAACGTCTTTTACTGGCAATTTCATTTAACATATAAAATTTTCCACTTGAAAGACAGACAGCCTTTGAAACTGATGGGAAAATCCTAAATGAATATAAGTAATGATTACCTTTTGGTTTGATATGTCATAATGCATCAGGGACTCTTCAGTGGAAAAGAGCAATTGTACACGAAGAGTAATCCCTGGCTTTGATATACTCATCTCTAGATCATTTCAATCCCTGTACCAGAGAACAATAATTCACATGAAGGGAAAGGGTTACCTTTAAAGCCACTGCTTCTCATACCCTACTAGTTCTCCAGCTGAAGCAGCTGGTTTAGAAGTAATATAAAACAGCCTGAAAAAGTTTTTTTTTTTTTTCTTGACTATAAAACCTTGGCCTTCTCTCACAACTGATGATGAACAGAAATGAAAAACTGATGAACTGGTGGAACCTAATAGATCTTTACAATGTTACTATCATTCAGCAACAGTCCTCAAGTGGTGAAATAGAACATGGGTGTGTCCTCGTGCAGTCCAAAATGAAGAAATGGTTCCCTATGCACACCCTGCTGTGATTATCAGCCTTTTTTTGCAATAATGAGGCCGCACAGAATTTGCCATGGACCGGGGCCAACATGCGGTGATGTTCTCTGACAGTTCAGAAAACAGACATGACTTCAAAGCATAAAGGGGTTGGCAAATTTTCCATAAAATGACGAGAGGAACAAAGAAAGTGAAAGTGGAGAGAGAAGAAGAATGTCTGACAAATTAATTTGAAGAAGGAGACAAGGGGTTGGGTCCTGTCCATTCCACTCTGCCCTGACTATTCCCTGGGTGTTGATGTGTGCCCTTTTCACCTTTTAGATCCCTTAAGGGACTCTTTCTTTCCCATTGTAGAAAGAGATTAATCTGAAGGACAAAGTGATTTGGTAAGAGTGGAGAGAGCCGGTGCTTCTGAGAAAAGGAAGACTTGGCTGTGTGAGATTCTCATACGGATCTTAATAGCATCTATGATATGGTGTCCACTGCTGTGGTAATGAGCCATGACTTACACCTTTTACAAGGAATGGATAAGAGATTAGAAAAGCAAGCAAGGAACAAAGTCATCCTGGTAACTCATTACTGAAGATTCAGCTCACTAGTTCTCATTTGAGTTGGACTTGACATCCATCTCAACACGCTTGATCTGTGTTCCTGTCACCTTTGATGTCAGGAAGCAATGCTTTAATTGATTTCCCAGACTGGTTCCATCACATCCATTTTACTTTTATAGAGGCTATTCTGTACACTGCGGTAAACAAGAGTGTCATAGAAATTCATTTGCCTATTAGCATTATACTTTTTCTACAAATGATAATATGCACATCTATGCGATGTTCAACTGTTTATTATATAAAAGACTTGTATCTACTACTCACCAGCCCTCCTTCCTTTTCATATGCACTGATCTGTTTTTGCTTGCAGAAATATTTTTATTTAATTTAATTACATTTTTAATTGTCAATTTCTGTTCTTATATTCTAATGTGGTGACACGGTGGCTCAGTGGGTAGCACCGTCGCCTCACAGCAAGAAGGTCCCGGGTTCGATCCCCGGATGGGGCGGTCTGGGTCCTTTCTGTG
>JAOTRJ010000043.1:14436521-14449283 GCA_028564905.1 Leptodoras praelongus | reverse complement strand
GCCACCAGGCTGGTCCAATTTAGCCATGAAACCTCCCACACTAAAATGACAGGTGTTTCAGTTTCATTGTCTAACCCGTGTGTGTGTGTGTGTGTGTTAAATATATATATTTATATACATACACAAATGCACACATGCAAATAGAGAGCATCTAATTTTGCATGTTATATTATAAATCAATATATTCTTGATTAATTGGGATTTCAGCATAAAAACAAGAAAGCCTTGTATATTTAAGAAATATGGTAATTGTACTATATGGCTAGTCATACAAACTACTTAGGAGGTACAAACTACAATAAAGAAAGAAACATTTTACAATTCAATTTTAACAACTAATTACATAGCAAAAGCAGATGGATACTAATGAATAATTTTTTCCAGTATTTTCCCATAACAGACCTGTCACACAAGAGCTATATCAACTTTTTAGACAAAAACAGCCATTGATGTTCACTTTGACCTTATATATTTTTATGACAAAAATATACTAGTGAACAGCACATTTACCATTCAAGTACATGGCAAATCTTTAAGCTTGATTAGTTGAAGAGCAGTTCAACATCAGTGTTTAGCCAATAATGTAGACACCAACCAGCCTTAACATTAAACACACCTGTTAAACATGGTGTTGGTCTCCCTTGGGCCACCAAAACAGCTCTGATCCATCCAGACATGGACTCCACTCCTCTGAAGGTGTGATGTGGTATCCGAGTAAGTCTTATAAGTTGTAAGATGGAGCCTTCAAGGGCCTCTAGACTTGTTTGTCCAGCACATCCCACTGATGCTCGATCAAACTGAGATCTGAGGAATATGGAGGCCAAGTCACCACCTTGAACTATTATGTTCCTAAAACTATTCCTGAATTATTGCAGGCTGGACTTGCTCTGCAATGATGTTCAGGCAGATGTTATGTTTCATCAATAAGCCTTGAGCACCCATGATCCTGTCACCAGTTGTCATTTCTTGGACGACTTTTGGTAGGCACTAATTAACGCATACTGCAAACACCCCACAAGACCTGCCATTTTGGAGATGCTCGGACCCAGTCTTCTAGCCATTATTGGGGCTTTGTCAAAGTCACTCTGATAATTACTCTTACCCATTTTTCCTGTTTCCAACACATCAACTGAACTCAATGGGTGGCATATGTAATATATCCCACCCAGTGACAGGTGCTACTGTAATAACATAATCAATGTTATTCACTTCACCTGTCAGTGGTTTCAATGTTATGGCTGATAAAGACAATACAATTTAAAATACAATTTATAAATATAATGCAAGAAGAAAATATTACAGTCAGTATATTTATTACAAGGAGTTCTTTGGCAGTACTGTGCAGGGCATTATAACACTTAAACAAACATGACTGTCTATTGAGATGCATGTTAATGTTACAATAGGGAACATGTTAATGTTGCCAAAAGGGAACAGAAGGAGAGGGAAAAAAAATAAAAAATCAGAATCAAAATAAAGCCACACAAAAATCAGAATTCTAACAGACTGTTAACATATTGTCTTTTGCTGCTACATTAAGAGTGCCAAGAAGATTTTAGTTGATGATTTGATGAAGGCTACAGCAAAAAATCAGACAAGCATTTTCAGAACGATTTGCTTTGATGAATAATGGAAAGTAAGTGTTATGGTTTACAGATGGAAAAAAAACAAAATAATGATTAATAATAACTCTATTTTTTTTTGCTTGGGACCATAATTAACATGCTCACTGTTTTAGCTGTAAGCTCATTTTGGAGCAAAACAAACACTTGACAAGCAGAAGGTAAACCCAAAATGATTAACTCATTCTGTCAACAAACTAATATGAACTATACTATCCATACTGGATGACATGTCGTTTGATGGTGATGTTCCTCAAACTAGCAGTTGCATTTGATTAAAGCGTAATACGTCTGACCACGGTGCAATCTGAGAAAGCATAACTGAACGTTTATGAGTAGTGTGCTAAAGTAACAAAAAGGCAGGACCTGGACAATGACAATGAACAGTACAGTGCAACGCCTGCAAGGAAACTATACCACAGAGCTCTGGGTTGATTGTGATGTATTAATTTTGGGCAAAGCCTAGTGTATCGGTGAAAATATGAAACATTTATGGGCTTCAACTTTCTAGGATTAGAGTTCTGCACATCTGCTGTTAGTGTTATTTCTTTTAGGTTAAGACTGCTAAACAATATAGGCCCCCCACACAATTAACTTTCCTCATGTAAATATTTTCTTTTTTCAAACTTTCAAAAATTACCCTCCAATATCAGATACTTCCTTCCACATATAATTGATGCTCTGCCCCACTCTGCACAAATCTCATCCAGAACCTATCCCCTTGTACATGTCTGCTGCTACAAACATCTTATGCTAAAGAAAAGAGTCCACAGTGGCCTGGTCCATTATGCATGGGTTTTCACAATCAAGCAAAAAACAGATGAACAACAAGAAAAACATTCAAAAACACTGAACACTTTCGGATTACTTCCTAAACAAAACACGTAAACAATATTTTAGGAAACTTTTGTTAAGAAGTGTCACAGAATTACAGACATACAGTTCTTACTTCCTAGAAGACAGAGACAGACAACTACTAATAAAGAACCATAATTATTGTCAATACCTTTGGAAAATACAGTCTTAGTGCATATTTCAATATAAAACCAATTCTTTATATTAAAACACGCACCATCTCTCAATCTACCAATACTTGAAAATTCCACATAGTGTGTGTTGTGTAAGTATAAAGTGCAACAATATACAAAGGGGGGAAACTGCTTGGATAAAATCAGCATTTAATCACTGATTTTACCCCATTTTGGTGATGGTATTTTTTGTTTTTTAAAAGTAACATATCAAAAACCCTTTGAGAAAAGGAACAAGAAAAATGTGTTTACTACAACTAAAAATTATACCTCCACAACGTTAGTCATAAACCAAATTACGGCTTGTCACAAATATACCAAAACATAAATATAAAATGCTGAGTCTCACTAACGCTTTTTAACATTACTTTGCACGGCACAGTAAACAGGGTGTCATTCTTTGGTAAAAATCCTCATGTTTTAGCAGGCTTTAACCCTAGGCTTTAACCAACTGCATTTTGTGCAAGATTTCTTGATATGGCATAAAGGAACATAGGAATAAAGGCTTCACAACACCTCATCTCTATAAAAGGCGTTTGTTTGGGATTAACTCAAAAGTGAGAAGTGATTAGAGGCTGTACTTTGGCAGTGGTGTTGGCACAGGAAAAAAAAGAAAAATAAAGATTCAGCCTCCGGCCTCAACCAGACACCTAAATCGTTACTAAAGGGACTGCCTGCTGTCCTGAATCACTCTCTGGAATCGGGAAGTGATACCATCACTTTGAACCAACGCCAAAGCACCAAGGTCATTGTTGATCTGAGCCAAAAGCATTGCAGTAAGACAATTCATGCCCAAATCCCATTCAAATGAGTAAATGTCTCTGAACTCACAGTCTGTGCAATCTCTTTCCATTTCCTCTGGCTCCGAGTAAAAAAAATAATAATAAAAAATGAAAATAATTTAGAAACAGAGGTGAAGGTGAAGAGAGGAGGAAGTGTGCACTGTTTCAGGGCTGCCAGGGCTTTCTGTCTTTGCCCCTCTGTTCAGGAATGTGTTTATAATGACACTTGTCCCCAAAATGGCAGCCAGTAGTCCTCCAGAAGTAGCACTCGTCTCCGTTGACAGGTCCCCTGCGCCTTGCACTGCAGGACATGCATAAACACAAAAGGAACATACACAGTGTCATCTTAAAGTGGTGCAGTTCTTTAGACAAATCCCAAACAAATAAATTTGAAAATATAATTACCCAGCAGTCCCTGCAGCCTGTGATGCAGCAGAAACAGGAAATGGTTTCAGGATGCGTCTGTCTGGATACCGAACCACTAACCGTGTATTTTCTATCAAATAGCCCTGTTAAATGTAAAATGAAATTTCAAACCACACTAAAATACCTTTATATAACATATCTTTATTACTCATGCCCAGCTGTAAAATAACTTTCTGAAGTCATGCAGAGAGGCTGCATTGTGGTTAATGCCGATAATCCATCAGTAAATCTGTTCACTATTGTCGGCAAATCCTGATGATGCCACAGCCTTCAGTGCCCAGGAGCCAAGCGAGCAAGACTGGCTGAGCTGTCTGGGGAAGCGGGACGGCGTTACTCTCTACCCCATCAATCACAGTGACATTAGACAATCGCGGCCGTCTGTGAGCTCATGTTTGCGGAAAAGGGCAGATAATGCTTTCCCCTGGGCGTGTTATATGACTCTGTGATACAGCATGAGCAGCAGTTTGTAACGATATGGTTTCATGTGTCTCAGAGAAGGCATGCGTGAGCCATCAGCCTCTCTGGTGTGTTATGTGATAAGGGAGAGCTGGCTGGTGGATGGGAGCAAATGAGGGTGCAAATCAGGGATGAAAGTCTATTCAGACAACAGTAAAAATATTTGCAGCAGCACTGTCAGAGAGCATGTCATTATTCATACTCATTAAGATCTTTGAACGTTACTAACGACAACTCACGTTGAGCTTTTCCATCGCCCGTGCAGCCATGCTAGCGTTTTTGAAGTTTACAAAGGCACAGAAACGCTCGTGCAGCACTCGGATGCTCTCAATTTCTCCATAGCTGGAAAAAAAAGCAAGAGGGAGTCAGTGCAACAGGATGATGGAAAATAAACAAGTGTAATACAGCAAAGCTGAAGAGTCTTGGGGCTCTAGTCATACTTTTTGAAAAGGTCCCACAGGTGCTTCTCCGTCAGTTCTGTGGTTACATTACCCACCCAGAGAGACGGGCATGGACTTCTGAGATGGAAGGAGACGCATCGAGATAATGAGCAAACCCATGAGACACATGCAATATGTATGCAATAAAGCAAAGTAAATGAATCATTGCAGGCAGCTGTTTTCACTCACCCTGGCTGAAGGAGTGCAGAGTCATTGTTTGCTGCTGTGAAAAGAATTTTATCTGATGACTAATAAACACTTTAGCCATTTTCACCATTATCCATGTCCTTCCTGGTATTCCCGTTTCTGGGATTACTGACCATACCAATATTGCCCTCAAGTGGCTAAAAGAGTAACTGCACTATTCACATCATTAAATAATTTATATTATCATTTACTAGCATACCTCTGGCTGCCAGAACAGCCTGCACTGTGCTGTACTTCTCAAGCAGAAGCACACTTTGCTCCTCTTCATATCCAAGATCCTGTTGAACAGAGGCAAACAAAACAGCATGTTAATCTTTCAGTCTTTTGCACTCAGTCACTTCATCAACGGAGGCCATATTTATTGTTTCTCTTGTCAGGAACAGTAAGGAACAATGCACTGACATTTAATGTCTTACTCACTGTCCGAATGTAAAAGACAGATTGTGATCCTTTACTAACCATTAACTGCAGCACTTTGCAGTAGAAAAGGTCATTGGCTGCCTCGTCACAGTCCTTATCTAGCTTCAGGACCTGCTCCATAGCTTTCTCAGCCTCACTGTACCTCTAACAGATGAGTACACAGCATAAACAGGATGATAACTATTCACACCAAATCCACAGGATTTTGATCATGAAGACAACAGCTGTCTCACCTTCAGGCCCATGAGGGCACTTCCCTTGCGGTAGTAGCCTTTAGGCCACTCGGGGGCCATCTGAATAGATCTTTCAGCATCAGCAAGTGCTAGAGAGTACTGCTCTAGACAGTAATAACAGTATGAGCGATTCCCAAAAAACCTGCCATGACACAGGGACAGACAAACGGTACAGTTTAATATAAGAGCAGTTAAATGACACATATTTACTGCATAGGTGGAATAATGGTACCTGTAGTCCTTTGGGTAACATTTGATAGCTTCTGTAAACATATCAACAGCTTCACTGTACTGGCCCTCATTTACCAGCCTGATCCCCTTTGCTGGAACAGAGAGAAAGAAAAGCTCAAAATCTTTCCATAAGAAACAAACAGTCAAACTCACGGATGGGTATTTCGCTGGTATGGTTTGTCCATGTGTCCCATTAGTTCTATGTCCAGACACGCAGTCAGTCCATTCAATCTACACAACAGTCATTCCACACAGGGTAGTTGGAAGTAATAAAGAAACGTAGAGTGCGTGAATTAACCATATCGGATGGGGACATCCAAAGTTTGTCTATGATCTGTACCTATTTTACAGAAATTATTTTACAATTATACAGAAAAACACAGATTTAGATCTCTGATATATATATATATATATATATATATAATTATAATTATAATTGAAATGTTTCCCTATACAATGCCAGATAGTGATAATTGTTTTGTTTTTGTTTTTTTCTTACTAAAATGCATATTTAACCACTCTGAGAAAACATGCATCGTTTCCAAGTTGTGGTGAAATGAACAAAGTACAGTGGTACAGAAGAGGGGGAATGACAGACTGATAGGAGAGAGAGCAAACAGTGCAGTGTTGCAGAAACTAGAAGCAATCTCTCACTCTTCATTATAACGGTTTAACGTGTTATAATGTGTTAATTATGCAGGGAGTAGAGCATTAATTTCACTCAGAATGTTAGGGGACCTGTATGGTTTTAGTTTACACTGATAAGCTAGTAAAGCACCTCTGCCCCTGATGTACAGTACTTGTACTGCATTAATGTTATTAAAAATACAAGTAAAAATGCTGATTTCTTTGCAACTATTTGAATGTTTTCACTTTATGCAGCCATGAAGGCAGTCTTGCAAGGCAGTCAGGTTACTGCTCAATACTCTTTAGCTTTTCTTAAATTTAATCTGAGGTTTCTAACCTAATGCTCCAAGCATACAGTAAGCCATGAAGCTGATGGTTGGGAAGGTTTTGTTTATTGTGATGCAAGTAAGATACATTTGAGGTTTGTCAAATTAGAATTTATTATACACTCATGCAGTTTCCACACTGCTGCCTCTGAACACCATCACAATGGATTTGAAATGAAGCAATAAAGGTGTAATTGAAGTGTAGACTTTCAGCTTCCATACAAGGGGTTTTAAAAATACTGCATTAACCATTTAGGAATTAGATCCATTTCTTTTTTACACTCATCCATTTTCACAGGCTCAAAAGTAATTGGACAAATGACCGATAATTCCAAGATTCCAAGTGTTTTGCTGTTTCTAACCAAATTTACATTTGGTAGCTGTTAATGTGAAAGCTCAATATCCAGTCCAAAGAGGTGTCAATGCAAGTGAGGGAAGGCCATCATGAGGCTGAAAAAAGACTGAGATCAGAGAGACATCAGAAACTTTAGGAGTAGCCAAATCAATATTTGCAAAAGGAACCTTCATAATGTTTAGCCAAGTCAAGAACACTCTTTTGGAAGTAAATTTGTCATGACTCAAAGTCTGCAATCAAGAGACTCCTTCATAAATGTAAATTACCTCAAGGTGCAAATCACTGGAAACTCTGAAGAACAGAAAGGCCAGACTAGACTTTGCTAGAAAACATCTAAAAAGGTGTGCCCAGATCTGGTATAAGATTTCTTGGACAGATATTAACTAGTACCAGAATGATGGGAAGAATACTAGAGAGGAAAGATAAGGCTCACGATCCAAAGCACATCACATCCATCTGTCAAACATGGTGGAGGCGGTGTTATGTCATGGGCATGTATGGCTCCAACTGAAACTGGGTTACTGTGTTTACTTATGATGTGACTTTTGATAGAAGTAGCAGGTTGAATTATGGAGTATATAGCTCTATACATAAATACATACTCTATACATGTAAAAATAAGATGGCACTACACAGTATAGCTGGATAATGAGTGAATATATACAAGAGCATCTTAAGGCAAAAAGAATTATTATTTTATCAGCTGACTTCAACCCAAATAATGAAGACAAAACTGAAGGCTGAAAGACCCACAAACATGCAGCAACTGAAGGCAGCTGCAGGAAAGGCCTGGCAAAGCATATAAAGGGAGGAAAATCAGCATTTGATGATGTCCATTATTACTATTATTATTTAAAAAATCATATTCGATTAGATTATCTAGATTAGCTTATCCAATTACTTTTGAGCCTATGAAAATGAGGACTGTATAAAAATGGCTACATTCCCTAAATGACTAATGCAATATTTTTTTAACCCCCCCCCCCGACTGTAAATACAATGTTGTAAAATTTACACATGAACTTATGAAGTTGTTACTGTTGATTCCTAGTTATTCGAAATTGAACAAAACTTGGGATCTCTAGTTTGTTTTAGTAGTACAAGTGATAGCAGATTTAAAACTATCAGCAGCATTAAAACACTTGCTCAACACAAGCAGGTCTGGTTTATAAAAGGAAAATAAAAAGGTGCATCTCATCATCAAGTTTACAACAAAGATAAAATCTCCCTGCTTTGTCCAACTTTCCAGTGGTTCCAGGTACATTTACATCACCTGTTTGAAGCAGAAATATATGATGCAATGATGCGAATATGACATGCAATACAGACAGTTTTAACTGTGGTGTGGTGAGGGTGCTGACATATGAAAGTAGCTAGTAACAGTGGCTAATGCAGCAGCATGTGGGTTTTTTTATATCCATAAGCACCCAAGTTAATAAACAAACCAGATTTATATGCCTGATTGCCTCATGCCTGATTATTCAATATAAATGTGTGGCCATGCATTTGTGTGCTTATGTGTGTGTGTAATGTACCAGTCAATGAGGCACTTCTTTTAGTCACAGACTCAGATCCACTGACCTGAAAGCAAAATCAGCAGTCATTCAGAAATAAAGTAGTGGGTAGTGTGCAAACATGATCTCAAAAAGTCTTTACACTGCAGTTTCTAAAAGCATGCCATAGCCAGAGGACCACAGGCTGGGTGCAGAAAGCTGCCAGCACATGCTGCACCAGTCCCAACTTTCTGAAGCCTTCCATTTTCAGCATGCTCTGATCCACCTCTTGGTTAAAGCAACTACAAACATTATAAACATTGAGAATCCTGAAAGATAAGTATTCCTTTAATTACTTACCTCTTCTATTTCTCATATCTATGACTTTCCCTTGCTCCTGTTTAATCAATTTCCCTTAATGTTAAGAAGTCCTCTCATAAAATCCTATGGCCAGTCTCCACTAAAGCCACAAAGAGTATTATAAGTATATATTCACAAAGTACCAGTCAAAAGTTTAGAGACACCTCGAATTCAATGGTTTTTCATTATTTTAAAAAATTCTGCATTGCAGACTAATACTAAAGTCATCCAAACCATGAGGAAATGCATACGGAATTACATAGTAAACAAAAAAGTGTTTCAACAAACCAGAACATGTTTTATATTTTAGTCTCCTCTTGCTTAGTTGACAGCTTTGCCCATCTTGGCATTTTCTCAGTCAGCTTTATGAGGTAGTCACCTGGTATGGCTTTCAGTTCACCTTGTCAAGAGTTCATTTCTTGCCCTCTTAATGTGTTTGAGAGCATCAGTTGTGTTGTGAAGAGGTAGAGTTGGTATTCAGTGAATAGCCCTATTTGAGTAATTACGGCAAGAACGACTCAACTAATAGTATGTTTAAGAAGTCAATTGTCAGTCAGGTTTGGGACAAGTTGGGAGTGCAGAGTGAAGGCAAAGCAGCCAACAAGTGTTCAGCACCTCTGGGAACTCCTTCAAGACTGTTGGAAAACCATTTCAGGTGATAACCTCATGAAGCTGACTGAGAGAATGCCAGGAGTGTGCAAAGCTGTAATCAAAGCAAAAGGTGCCGACTTCGAAGAATCTAAAATCTGAAACACATTTTGGTTTGTTTAACACTTTTAAGTTTGCTACATGATTCATTGTGTTCCTTCATAGTCTGGATGACTTCAGTATTAATTTACAATGCATGAAAGAAATAAAAAACATTGAATGAGAAGGTGTGACCAAACTTTAGACTGGTACTGTATATAGTCTGAGTAATGAGGATTGTTGACGTTGCCCCACAGCCTATTAGCTATCATTTTAACAACAAGCAGGTTTTGCAGGTTCTAACAGGTTTATCTAAATAATCATAAAAGTGTGTTTAGAGTTAGAACAAAAATATTCAGTCCCTGACGACTGGGAACCTGTGTAAGTGAGATCTCTAAAGCATCATTCAAAGAACTGAAAGTCAAATTAGAGATCCTCTGTTATGACCTTTAAACCCACTGAAGTAGAATCTTGCCTGATTATGCATTATGACAACACGAGCAACAACAAAATGTAGCCATCTAATTTTCTAACATATTACTTACAGCTTTCTTGTGTGCTTCTTTATACATTTTCTTAGTATGTTTATTACTGTAGAGCCACTCTCACCTCCCTGATTCGGGTCTCGTTTTCTTTGTTCTCTTTGGATTTACGACCTGCTTTGCTCTTGGCTTTGGGCCTGATGTGACTAACAGCATTGGCAACAAAGGCACTGCTCACATCCCATTCTGGATCCTGAAGAAGAGAAATTGAAAGAGCCAAGTTAGATAAAGGCTTGTTGAACCACTCTGTAATTCAAGTTCATTCCCTGTCTTGCTTCCAATGAGTTTGCTTTGGACAGTTTCATACAGTTACTCTGCCTGCCTATGAAGTGCGACATGTACAGCACCTCCTCACAGGAGCAAGCTGACAGCTGCTGGTTTCCTTTGTTTCCCGATGCCAGTGGTGGTGTGGCACTACCCTCACATGGAGGACATTCATTCTCAATCACTTTTCCCCTCAGTTCCATCCGCTCCTCAATCTGCTCCTCCTCATCCTCAGAGCCACTATCATCCATCTCAGAGTCAACACCTGCATGCTCTTCCTCCTCCTGAGCAAAAAAAGAAGAAACACAATAACATGATGCACTGCAACACAGAAATACAATCCTGCCCATTTCAGACTGTATAATGAATGCAAAAGTGATAAAATGGTTGTGTACCAGTACAGTGCACTCATCTTTTTTACCGCGCTCCAGTTTCTTTCTCTCTCTTTGACGCTGGAGAGAAAATGAAAAATATCTTGCTAGCATTCTTCCTTTAATATTAATAGGGAAACATGATCAGCTCATCTACTGATATAAAAATTGCTGATACAGTAATTCTCTTTAGGACACCTGTGCACAAACATCCAACCAACCTTTCTTTTAGCTCTTCGTCTCTCAGCTCTCCTTTTGGCCTTCTCCTCTTCACTAAGGCCCTCCTCCCCATTAAATCCAGTCTGAAACACACACACACAAACACACTTACTTTGCTTTGTTACAAAGAATCAGCCAAACTAAATGACCTTGTCTATCCACAGAAACAGCATTTCCTGCACCTGAGCGAGCTCGTCCTGACTGTGGTCAGACGCAGCACCAGTCTCCATCTTCTCCGGCGTCTGGTCACTGGAGCCTGCAGAGGAGTGAAGAAACATTTTTAGCATATTTAAACAACAGCACCACAAGTCCAGCTCTAGTCAATAATAACAGCCCATTAGAGAGAGCCAGAGCAGAGAAAATACTGCTGTGGAAATTGAGATCTGTAACGTTTTTAAGCATGAGGTCATGTGATGACAGAAGGGAAGAAAATCCACTTTCACAAAAGCAGAAGTGGGAACAAGGCTGTAACTATATGCTGTCTGAAATGAGGTTTAGTCTCAAAAAGACATTTCTTCTCACAGATGTGGTGAAAACCAGACTAAATAAAAGGCTTTAAATCTAAGCACTGACAATGTTCAGGAGATTTGAAAACCTCATTGCGTTAACAATTTAAAGAGAAAACACAATTTTGCATAAACATTCATCTTGTACTTTCTGAGGGTGTAAGATGTGTGATTTCCTTTGTGTGTTTAAAGTTTAACATTGCCCTTAAAACTCCCTCAGTGTGTCAGCACAATTCCAGAGGATGGCAGTTCCACATGAATTGTTTCTTTATCATCTCATTTTAACCAGGCAAAATTTGGGGTTGATTTTGAGGAAAGCACTCGCTGTATCAATTACAAAAAAGGTCTAGTCATATACCACAGCTGCAAAGCTTGGCAACTCAATCTAAAATAAAAAAAAAAAAAAAACAATAATAAAATCACTATGTGAAATGTATATAAAACAGAACACAATTTTGATTTTGACAAAGCCGCCATCTTAGACGTGGGACAACCACACGCAAACCACACAAATTTGACTAGTCTTGCTTGCTGCAGTAGTGACACAAAGTAAAAATGAAGCACAAGAGTACAGGTGTGGAGCTTCTCAAATGACAGATGAGTCAGCAAGAAGAACCTCATCTAACTCGTGACTGTCGATCCAAGAGCCGATCCAAACCAACAGGCTTACACGCTGAGCTGTCCACAATCACGAGACGGAAACTGCACATTACATTGACATAAATCTAAAAACGCAATACAAAACACTTTTCATTGCAGACACAAACTATGGTGATGCCTGTGGCTGTGGGGGCCTGGGTCTTGATTTTTAACACTAGCATGGCTTCTTAAGGCAGCTTGGTCGCTCCGCAGCACACTTCCCTGATGTGAAGCGATTAGTGCCCATTCTCTGGGTAATGACTCCCAATGGGTTTGAAGCACCGTGTTCAATAGTGAGGTCAAACACACGACTAAGCAAAGCAAATTTATCTGTATTGTAATTTCATAAACATATTCAAGATACATTTCAAGTAACTATAGCTTCAAGTATATTTCGTGGACACATACTACGAGACGTCTAGCACAAAGGTAATTTCACTGTCAGTCAGTCATCAGTCATTTTCTATACCGCTTATTCCCAGTTACGGGGTCACGGGGGAGCCGGTGCCCAGCCGGCAACTCTGAGCG
>JAOTRJ010000043.1:14297733-14307947 GCA_028564905.1 Leptodoras praelongus | reverse complement strand
AAGGTGTGTCTAAACTTTTGATTGGTACTGTATATATGTGTATACAGTATATACAATATATATAATATGCATAGTGCTTACTATACAAATCAGTCTCATCCACAATTTCTGACTTGATAATTTCTTCAATCACGTCTTCCAAGGTGACAATTCCCATAACTTCATAGAAAGGGTCGCCTTCTCCCTCATTGTTGACTCGCTGCACTATGGCCAAGTGGCTTTTCCCTGTAAAAGAGGAAGTTAGAATGAAATGTTTAATTTTATGACAACATATCATAGCAAGAAATTTTTTTTGTCAATAACAGCTTCCAAAAGTACCCAAGAAAGAATATTGTTCTGAGCAGGAATAATCTATATTTGTTCTGCTGTATTTGTATTCAGTACAGCAATGCAAACTGCAAATCTATAAACCTATAAAAAACAGCCTCTTTAGTATTGCTGCAGAAGACTGGATTTTAGGATGTCTGGCTCTACTGATAGTTCTAACCAGACCCTGAACAACCACGCACAAAAAAACCATCAAGCAAAATATCTGCTATTTTTATATGCACTCAGCTGTCAGACCTAATTACTAGCTTCCGTGAAACCTCATGAGCGTCAGTGCATCTCTCAGCACAGTACTGTAACCTCATGTGCAGTCATATGAGGGTATATACATAGAATTACTTAACACCAGTGGAGGACTGGAAAGCATCAGATTGCCAGATTTGTAACATCAGTTCACATCAGAGAGGATAATAACTTCTGATATAATCCACTTTCACCTTATAGCAAAAGATGGCACCTCAGTGTGGCCAAATGATTGAGTTTAAATTGAACAGTTTTTTGTAATTGAAGGTCAAACTGACCAAAGTGGAATGTTTCTCTGGATTCAGGTAAGGGGACACACAATGCACCACTCAGCCTTCAACCTTGAGCTACTCAAGGCATTACATCACTCCACTATTACATAATATGTGCACACACGCGAAATCAACCCAAGGGAAGTCCACATGAAAGTCTCAGTGACTCCCTTTGCTGTTGTGCCAGCCAATGTGCTCCATCAGGGCTGACAGCACCAGAAGTGCGTGGTTGTAATGTTATACTAGATACTTCATCATAGTATAAATGACAGAGTGAATAGTAATATAAATATGAAGGTTTGGCTATTAAAATACCTTTCACATAACATGAATAAATTCAGCCACACATGAAAAGCAAATCATGTGCCGTATTGTCCCAAGTATTATGTATGGTTTTGCCTTTTTTCAGGCACCATATGAAAAACTTCTGATTTCATTCCACTTTATTAATCAACATAGTTCACGACAATAAAGATCACTGGCCCGGGAAATAATGCTTGGACCCTTTATGTAACATGTTAGACATCTGGAATTTCTTTTGAAAATGTCTGATTACACTTAAGAACAATTCGACACAGTCTTAGCTTGTGGAAGAAAGCATATAATTATTTACTATCTCCTTTATGTACTAAATGCTGCCAGATTCCAGACTATTATAAAACTGACTATAAACTCTTCGTGACCTGTAACTTGCACAAAAGGCCTCTATCAATTTACTGCTTGAGTGGTGCTGATCACTGAATAATCTTCAAAGCAAACCTACTCAAATCCCTTTCTCACATTGCATGACCTCCACTGATATGATACTTTTACAGTTTACATCTACATCTAAAATTTGCTAAAGAAGGAAAGATTAGAGATGCTAAAAATACTAAGTTTGGATTTTCACGTATGAGCATTTTAAGGGTGTACTGTGACTACAAGAATTCCAGCAAAATCTTACATACGAACTTACGACAGCAGTGTGGCCGTAAAAAGACTCACGCGGGAACGTGACCAGCATCGGCTGGCAAAAATCCTTTCATGCGATAGGCGTAAAACACTGCATCAAGTAACATCAGAATTCAATGCTGGGGCCTCAACAAACATCAGCGTGAGGACTATGCAACATTCCCTCCGAGCTCCCATGAGGGACCTACCCAGTATTAATGGGTATACCAGTTTTTCTGGTACTTCAGTGTACATGCAAAGCAGACAGTAGCCCAGAAAGGACACATGAGCATGAAAGACAGAGTATCTTACTTACTT
Source organism: Leptodoras praelongus (assembly GCA_028564905.1). Classification (NCBI taxonomy): domain Eukaryota; kingdom Metazoa; phylum Chordata; class Actinopteri; order Siluriformes; family Doradidae; genus Leptodoras; species Leptodoras praelongus. Next base: position 14,305,857 of record JAOTRJ010000043.1, on the reverse strand, counting down.
AATTAATAATTAAGGTTCTAAACAATTACAAATGCATCAATGAATTTAATAAAAAAACTGACTACTACCATTTGCTGTTTCCAGTGATTTCCAAGTGACAACCACACTTAGCTTGATTCAAATATATTGTGATGTCAGCAGCGCAGGACACCACCAGGAAGCCAGCAAACACATGACTCAACCAGTTCAGAACAATAATGAACTTTATTAAACATACAGATCCAGAAGTAAAGCACAAGCTCAATGTGGAGAGAAACACACCCTAAACATGAGAAAAGTAGATGACAAACAGCAGAGTTCCGCCCACGCTGCATGCTGGGAAACTCTCACAACAACACCCCTCTCAAACCCGGAATTTGCCACCCACTCCCTACAATCCAGTGGCTGTCGCGACAATGTATATGTAGACAACCAAACAGCGCTCTTGGTTGTTGTAGCATTCATGTGTTCTAACATAGGAAATAAAGTGAATTAACAGAAATAAAGTGTCTGTTAATTTCAGCTAATAGCTTCCAGAATTGTTGGCGATACATTCGAGCACTAAATGCTTCTCTAAAATTAGCAGCAATAACCCTCTTTTCACAACCTCACAAATCACAATCCTCCTGATTTGTAATTTTACTGTTTTTTGACTATAACATTCTAGCCAAATTGTTTGCATGTTACTCCAAAATCTGTCTGGGCCGAGGGGTTGTTAGAAATAGACACAGCAGACAGTATACTACATGGATCAACTGATAACATAAAGAAAAGCAAAGTGTATTGCAAAACTAAGTGAATCTTGCACACATTGAATATACAGGACAGAAACACTAACTGTAATTAAACTCAAAGTTTGGTGCCTCAGTGAATTGAAATATTGAGGTAAAGAGGTCAAAGGAAAGCATGACTAGACATTGATATAAATTACTGCATCAAACCATATTTAATTAAAGATGTGGTCGATGTGAACTATCACAAATAACACATACTACTTCTGCAAAACACATATGCTACTAAACTTCAGGTCTTATGCAAATGAAAATAAAATGATGGCAAATGCAGTACCTGTCAAACGTTTAGTTGAACCTTCTCATTCAATGTTTTTATCTTTTTAATTTTTTCCTACATTGTAAATTAATGCTGAAGTCATCCAGACTATGAAGGAACACACAAGGAATCATGTAGTAAAAGTGTTAAACAAACCAAAATATGTTTCAGATTTTAGATTCTTAAAAGTCAGCACCTTTTGCTTTGATTACAGCTCTTTGCTCTTACACTCTTGGCATTCTCTCAATCAGCTTCATGAGGTTATCACCTGAAATGGTTTTCCAACAGTCATAAATGAGTTACCAGAGGTGCTGAGCACTTTTTGGCTGCTTTGCCTTCACTCTGTGCTCCAACTCATCCCAAACCATCTCAACTGACTGACCTTCATTTCTTAAAGTAATGATGGACTGTCGTTTTCTTTACGTAGTTGAGTAGTTCTTGCCATAACATGGATTAGAACATTACTCAAATAGGGCTATTCACTATATACTGACTCTACCTCTTCACAACACAACTGATGCTCTTAAACACATTAAGACGGCAAGAAGTTCAAGAAATGAACTCTTGACAAGGCACAGCTGTGAACTGAAAGACATTCCAGGTGACTACCTCATAAAGCTGACTGAGAAAATGCCAAGATGTGCAAAGCTGTCGACTAAGCAAGAGGTGCTGACTTTGAAGAATCTAAAATATAAAACATATTCTGGTTTGTTTAACACTTTTTTGTTTACTAAATAATTCCATATGACTTTAGTATTAGTATTAGTATTAGTATTAATATTAGTATGACTTCAGTATTAATCTACATTGCAGAAAATTTTTAATTAATGAAAAGCCACTGAATTAAAGGTGTGTCCAAACTTTTGACTGGTACTGCACATCCACTCTACAGCACTTGACCAATTTTAAATGACAGAAATCTGGAATGTGCTTAAAGAAACCAATGCTTTTTAAAATTGTAATAATATCCAAAGACATAATACAGAATACAAACCCCATTTCCAGAAACATTGGGACACTTTATAAAAATACAGTAAAAACTAAAAACTGTAATTTGTTAAATCACAAACTTTTATTTAAGTGATGAACATGCCAAGAAGGGGCGGCATGGTGGCGCAGTGGATAGCGCTGTCGCCTCACAGCAAGAAAGACCCGGGTTCGATCCCCGGGTGGGGCGACCTGGGAANNNNCCAGACTCGTCCATCAGATTGCCAGATGGAGAAGTGTGATTCATCACTCCAGAGAACACGTCTCCACTGCTCTAGAGAGTGTGCTTTACTTTTGGAGGTCTGTAGTGACTGACTCTGAAGAAGGTTGGCCACCTCAGCATCCATTGACCCTGCTCTGTCATTTTACATGGCCTACCACTTCATGGCTGAGTTGCTGTCATTCCCAATCACATCCACTTTGTTATAATACCACAGGACTTGTTGCACAGGTGGCATCCTATCATGGTACCATGCTGGACTTCACTGAGCTCCTGAGAGTGACCCATTCTTTCATAAATGTTTGTAGAAGCAGTCTGCATGCTTAGGTGCTTGATTTTATACACCTGTTGCCAAGTGATTGGACCACCTGAATTCAATGATGTGGATGGGTGAGTGAATACTTTTGGCAGTATAATGTATATATACAGTACTGTGCAAACGTTTTAGGCAGTTGTGGAATAATGGTGTCAAAGCAGACTGCATTGATGTAATTTTTTTTCTTTTATTCACTCACTTTGCATTTTATAAATTGATAATAATAAAAGATTATTATTTGTATCATATTATTTTTATATATATATATATATATATATATATATATATATATATATGTTTACTTGCTCTACTGTCTACTAAGTTTCTCTAAACAGAATTGTAATAATTTCTGCACAGTAGATGGTGGCCAGTGGATAAGCCAGCGTTACGTAATATCGACTGAATGCTGTTTGGCAGTTCTAAACCCCACTGTAAGAATTCATGCCAGATGTCAAAGCAGATCAAATCTATTTCAAGCCACAATACAAAGCCCAGATGGAATGATACTCAACATTTCGTTTAACTCACACACTAATTTACTTTTTGCTTTCATCCAATGAAGTGAATTCCAATCTATAAAATAACAAAATAAAAGCTGAGCACCTGAGTCTTCAGGTAAAAGCAACTCATAAAGTCAAGAAAACTCATTTAACATATACTATATTGATTAATGAGTAAATTATTAAAATTGCATCCAGCTTTTAGCATTCTGAACAGCTACTCAGCCAAAAGGAACTAACCCAGTGTTCAAATCTGTGTAGTTCCAACAAAATTGTTGAAACTTTTCAGCAGTTCATTGCATTGCATGTTTTTGATACTTACCTTTCTTGAACTGCTCCAGCACTGCATCAAGCTTGGTATCATTAAATACACAATGCAAAGGATGTTTGTAGAACTGTGTGATGGTTTTAAGTGGGGTACAGTCATCTGGGTCAACAAAGGCCAGATCTTTAACAAAAAGAATATCAACAATGTTAGACCTCTCGTTCTCAAAAACAGGGATGCGAGTATAACCGCTCTGCATGACGTCAGACATCGTGTAGAAATCCAGGACGGCGTCAGAAGCCAGCATGAAGCAGTCATTGAGCGGGGTCAAAACATCCTCCACCGTTTTGGTCCTAAGCTCCAGGGCTCCCTGAATGATGTTGAGTTCCTCTTTCACCAAGTCATGATAGGGATCTGTGATGCGCAGCATAGCCAGTAACTTTTCACGCGTGTAAAAGTTACTTATTTCTTGATGCAACATGTTATCCAGTAGTTTGCTAATTGGGTACGTGATGGGTAAAGTGACCAGCATCAGCAGCCGAGTGAGCCAGATGGTTTTAGATGCTATAGCCAGCCCATGTCTGGACGCGACGGAATGCGGTAGAATCTCCCCTACGAAAAAGATCAGAAAAGTGCATGCGGCGGTGGACAGAGGCGTGACTCCGAGAATTTGGCACATCCAAACAACTAAAAATGTATTGGTGAGCACGTTGCACAGCACCAAAGTGCAGAGCACGTAGTTGCCGTGTTTGCGCACGGACTCGATCTTGCCCGCGTACTTCTGCTCCTTCTCCGTGCCACTGTTTTGCAGCACTTTCAGCTCCACGGGGTCGAGGGCGAGCATGCTTATGACGAGTCCGCTGAAGAGTGCAGACAGCGCTAACAACAGCACAGAAAGAGTCGCCTGAAGCCAGCCGTCCGCGTGCGGTGGCCGTTCCACCACCGCCAGCCAGAAGTCCCTCGACCTAAAGTGCTCCCACTTTGCCCCGTCAAAGGCACACATGGAGTAATATTTAACTTTCTCACCGCGCCGCAGGTCTTTGGCCAGCAGCTCCACGAGGATGGAATTCTGGCTGGAGGCCGACTTGAACGATCCCAGCAGCTCTATGTCAGAAGTTCGCGCGCTCTCTTCCACGCATAAGTTCCGCTTGGGGTGAGCCTGACCCTCTCGGCCCGGCTGCGGCTCCTCGACAAAGGCGATCCACGGCGCGGTGGCAGCGTCCGATCTGGAGCTCGCGTTTCGGTTCGTCCTCTGCGGCGACGCTGCGTAGTACACCCGCAACACGAAGCGCGTCCCCTCGGTCGCCCTCAGCAGTCCGTTTTGCACAGAGAGCGCCGGGCTCGTGTCCTCTGGACGGAAGCCTAAGAGGCCGAGGGTGTGACCAGGAAGATGCGAGACGAGGAGAAGCAGCAACGGCAGCTGCCATGGTGCCGGGATGCAGAGCGGGAGGAGAGCATCCGCAGCATCCGCAGCCATGATGCTGAGTGGCTTTGCAGAAGGACATTGGCGAGATGTGTCACGTGGCGATCTCTCTCTCTCTCTCTCTCTCTTTCTCTCTCTCTCTCTCTCTCTTTCTCTCTTTTACACAGACACACACACCAAGCGCGAGCATACGGTATCGGTATACAGCTACTGCGTCTACACACAGCGATGACGAAATGCCATTTGCCGACTATTTACGTCGATTTTCACAGGAAACAGTCAATAATGAGCGACTTCTCCTGAATTATGCACAATTAGACAGAATATGTGTTTAAAAACTGAATAAACATTTGCTGAATTAATGAACAGTTGAATTCTGGAGACAATTATGCTAAAAAGCAGGTCTGCGGTGTAAGATATTCTGTCACGTTAGGCATAATGCTCAGACATTTGCTGTGAATACACATTATGAATGTTTTAAAGAACAAGACAGAACATGAATACAATATATTGAAGTATATTATCCCAGTATATATCCCAGTGCATGCGGGTGTGTGCTGCTCATGTAAATCCAGCCTGCGCTACAAGGTCGCTATATCTATGTGTCCACAAGATGGCAGTATAGCACTTCCCACACTGAACTGCCAGAGAAAGCAGAGGTTAAGTTAGACATCAGTCAACCCAGTTTCTAGCGTCAAAACACACTGGATAATAAAGGCTTAGCTTAGAGGGGAAAAGAGTTGGCTCTTCCGCCTCGGACCTTACTCTGTCTACTCCGCTGTCCTGTTTTACACATGCACTCTTACCCCTAATTTATTTTGTGTGTATAATAAATAAAAACTAAAATCTGTAATTTGTGAATTCACTTGAAGTTTTATTTAACACACAAAAGGACAAAGAAAAGATGTTCAGTGATGAAATTAATTCTATTTGACAAACATAAAATAAAATGTAAAATTTATGGCTGCATCACAATCAAAGAAAGTTGAAACAGAGGCATGTTTACCAATGGGTCACATCACCATTTCTTTTTTAATTATATTTTTTTATAATTTAGGAAGATACTATTTGTTGTAGTTTTGCAAGTTGATTTTCCCCCATTCTTGCTGTATATAAAGACTTGGGCTGCTCAACAGTACATGGTCGCTGTTGTCTGATTCTCCTCTTCGTGATGTGCCATACATATTCAATAGGAGACAGATTCCCCAAAGTACCACTATAAGCCGCCACATCAATGGCAACTTCACACACACACAAATATATATATACAAATATATATATATCGTGCTTGCTGTGGGCACTGATGCACCCCCATGCCATCACAGAGGCTGGTTTTTACACTTTTTGTTCATAGCAGTCTGCATGGACTTTTTCATTTTTGGAACATAATCCAACATCCATTTTTTTCAAAAAACAAGCTGAAACATGGATCATCTGACTCATCTGATGTTTCCACTGTCTTTCAGTCCAACTCAGATGACTTCAGGGCTAAGAGCACTCTTCAGCATTTCAGTGCAAAATTACTAGATGGCTTCCTCTTTGAATAATACAGTTTCAAGTTGCATTTCTTGATGCAGCAGCATACTGTTTTAAGTGACAATGATTTACCAACTACTGCCAAGCCCACATGGCTATGTCCATCATGGTAGCATGATGGTTGCTCGTATAATACTGCCTCTGGACTCAATGGTCACACAGATTCAGTAGTAGTTTCTGCCCTTGGCCTTTATACACCAAGGTTTCCCCTGACTCCCTGAATATTCCATGATATTATAAACTGTACATGGTGAAAGATCTAAATTCTTTGCAAGCTTACACTGAGAAATATTATTGTATTTATACTGACTGACAATTCTCTCATGCAGCTTGGCACAAAGTGTTGAACCACAACCCATCCTTGCTTGTAAAGACTTGGGTGAATCTTGATGACCTCCCCTGTTACCAGTTCATATGCTAGTTGTGAAACATTCAGTGTTACTTGTATAAACTTTTCAGTCTTAGTTTGGCTCTGTCCAGTTGTTTTTTTTATTGTGTTACAGCCATCCGTTTCTATTTTTTTTTTATATTTAACAGATACAATTGGGTTTGTCATTGAAAACACTGAAAATCTTTTCTTTGTCCTTTTGTCTGTTAAATAAAGGTTCAAGTGAATTAACAAAATACAGATTTATATATAGAGCTCGGAGTGTATGCAGTTTTGGTTTATTTGACTAGGAGCACTGGAACAATGTAACCAGGAAGAGAATTTTAATCCAAGACCGTTGTACCGTTTTAATCCAAGACCGTTTGTATTAGAGAACTATCTGTCTATTTATATAATATACAGCCTGTCTGAAAATAAAGGAACAAAATCATTAGATCTCTAGGTCTTTAGACTTAAATCATTAGACCTTTTAGAAAGCAAGTCTTATGCAACTATATATTTTATTATTCATTAAAATGAAGACAGTATGGCGGAAAAATCTATTTATAGCTGACTAACTCTTCAAATATTAAGTAGACTAATATTTAATAGGCTACTAATCTAATCGTGAGGGCAGGAAATGTTATTTTACTGGCTTAAACATGTTAGAACAGGCGATGGAGGCTAAATATGCGTGTGGGAAACTAACTGTTCACATTTGGACTGCAGAGAATAAAGTAAAGCCTCGGCTGTTTGGAGATTTGACATAAATAATGTGTAGCCTACTAGCTCTACTCGTCTGCTCAGTATCGCTGCCACGTAGTAAATCAGAGACGCAGTCCGGGAGAGGCCTTTCCTTTCCGCAGTGGCTCAGCGCGCTGTCGGCGTTAAAGAGGGACGTTGCGGTGCGAGGCCTTGGTGTTAGACTGTATAAAGCGGTTCACTGCTGCACCCGGGCCTGTATTAGATCGGATTCCTCTCTAGGCTTTTGAAAAACAATGCCGTTGCAGAGCCGAGTCTCAGGCGGGGATGGAGTTCCTCTCAGGAACCTTTACAACATCCTGAATGTTGCTAAACCCTCTCCAGCTATTTCATCCAACTAAAGTCACTCAGCCGAAAGATAGACAGCATTGCAAAGCGGTTATGATAGTTGAAGAGTACTAACACTGCCACTTGGGCCTATAGGGAATATATATTTTTTATTGATTATATAAATTATAGAAGAATTCTTATATAGAATATCATACACGGTAAACCACACAAATGATAAAAACATTGTCCAACTTTTATGGTGAATCTACTGATGAAAATGTAAATATGCATTATCTACTCTTTATTTATATGATTATAACAAGAACAAGAACAAGAACAATACTACTACTACTACTACTACTACTACTAATAATAATAAATTATTATTGTTGTTGTTGCTGTAATCATATAAATAAAGAGTAGATTGAGACAGTGGGACAGTGTGTGTG
>JAOTRJ010000043.1:14283828-14297633 GCA_028564905.1 Leptodoras praelongus | reverse complement strand
TTAAAATAGGCTTACGTAAACAACTATCTGTAGCAAATATATGCAAAAAAAACCACACAAAAACAACTGTAGCAAATATATGCAAAACAAGAAAGCTCTGACTGTAAACCGAGTTGTAACTCGTCCGCCACGCACTGCGAAAGTTGAAATCATATAATAATCGGAAGACCATTTGCTTGAATCCCACACTGTACAACTGTACAATACAACACCTGAAACACAGTTTACAATACAGCTGATGACTGCTGTAGCGGCGGTAACTTTCTGCATTAGACCTGCGTATTTCCTTACTTCGTTGATATTATTATTATTATTATTATTATTATTATTATTATTATTATTATTATTATTATTAGAAAGAAAGAAAGAAAGAAACAACTATCAAACCATTTTACATTACAAAAAGATTATGAGGGAAAATGAAATATTATATGACCACAGTAAAGATAACCCGTAATCTTTTGACTATACAACCAAACGTGTATAAAACTAAATGCTCCTTTCTTTATCAGGTTGGTTTAATTAAAACAAATCATGATCTAGCCTAATTCAATTTCAATAATTTCACTGTCGATAAAAAAATCGAGCGGACTCTGACTTAGAATCGAGCCATTTTAAACAATTATTTATGATTAACAGTTATGTAAAATGTACATAAATAAAGCAGCATTAGTGCTGCAGTAGGCCCATGTCGCCTGTTTATGAGAAGACTAAGCGACCTGAATATATAAGGTCGCCTGTATGCTGTACAAAAGCACGCGCTCTCTGAGCAGCTTTTCGTACAGTGAGTTAGATACAGGCCTAAACAAAAAGAAAGAGTCTTTTCATTTGTCTATGCTTCAGCCGCTAGAAATAAATCAAACAAGTTAGCTATTTCATTTCGATGACTGGCAAAAAAACTCTTATAAAAATGACGGGCCTACTTTGATACTTTGATAAACTATAGCTTGCCTATTTCTAATGCAGGGCAACGAGTGTAAAAGTTTAAGATTCTATCAACTATTAAGATTTTATCAGCATTTCTGCAACTAATCGATTATCAGATTATCAGGTTTTATAGCCCACGCTATACTGTTAATGGAACAATAGACTGCTTCCGCTAAAACAACTTTTCTGCGCAGTATGTCTGAGTTTAATCGAGGCCATTTATTCGTGACTGGCTAACTTTGACTGTATTGGCTATGTTAGACTGAAGTGAGTGCTGTTGTTATAAGCCGCTCTATAGCTTACTGCCTTTGAAAAAAATCGACTAAAATAAATAGACCTATTGCATAAATTTGAATCAATTTCCTGACATTTTTCCCCAAACATTTTTCTTCAGGTCATACATTTAGATAACAATTAGACCAAACCACTGGACATGAAAAATCATTTCATTAGTTATTATTAGTTATCATTAGGTAGTACTTTTGACTACAGTAAAGAAAGTGCTACTTCAGTATTATTCTTCTTGTATCACAGGACCGTTTATCCAGAATTAGAGAACAAGGGAGGCAGTTCACTGTCTGCATTAATTTGTCTGCAGAACACGAAGTTGTAGTAGACTATAATACTTGATGTCAGTCTCGTTTTAGATGAGGCAGGATAATGTGTTTTAATGCCACCTGGAAAGTGTTAAGCGGATTGATTTAGCAAACCGAACAATGAACATCAAACAGGGAGGACGCATTATCCATCACAACGTAGACAAGTTGTATTGATTTTCTTTAAGATTTTCTGTTCTTGAACTCTGCAAAGAAAATCAACCAAATAAAACAGCCCTTTAGATGACAGCCTAAAAGCAGAGTTTAGAAATTACTTACAGGCCATCTGAAGGAGGGAATATCCTATTTTCTGTTAGCCTATGTTACCTCCAAGCAGGCTAATAAGGTCAGGCGAATGCTTATCCCTTACTATTTAATATAATTGACACAAATCTGTCCTAGCAAAATCACTTCCTTAGTGGCGAGGTAGCTACGCAGATAGTCTGTGTGGCTCCTTACCTTGTGTGTGTGTGTGCGTGTGTGTGTATGTGTGTGTGTGTGTGTGTGTGTGTGTAGTAGAGGGGCGGTGCTGCCTCCGGCCCCCGTTAACGGAGAGGCTGGGATTCTGGCCCCGGGGCGGATACGGCAGCTCGATCTTAACAAACAGCGCAAAACAGGGGGGTGGAGGGGAGACCAGATTACAGGACTACAGAAAACAAACACTCATTTAAAGAGGGTGGACGACAGCACTTAAGGCGATTTTAATCACGTTATTTTTTCATAAGGCTGCTCAGCAGGGTCTCCTCCAACTCGCAGCGCGCTCGCCTCGGCGGATTTGCGGACTGAAGATGCCCGGGCGATTCTTCCCTCAGATGTTCGGCTTGGCTGTGTGGTGGGCATTTCTAATCCAGTCTCCGATCTCTTCCGCCAATACTACCAACCGGCGCCACGTGACCGCTGATAAGAGACAGAATTTTCTGGAGAGAACGCTGATTTTGCTAGACGTGAATCCGCGAAGCCCGGTGCGGCTTTTGAATGACAACTTCTTATCGCTGCAAGTGGACCCTTCTATCCTGAAGAACGGCTGGCTAGACTTTTTAAGGTATCCGATTTTGACAGCTCTCTGCACTCACACCGCGCACGTAGCTTTTAGACACCACAGCTCCAACGCATCTGTTTTCATTTTCTGCTTAAAAAAAATAAAAATCAAGCTGATATTTAGGCGCCAAAGTCATAATCACAGGGCGAATAATACAACATGGTGTGAAGAGTTTTACCCTCACAAGTGCTAACACTAGGCTAAATAACATCCCTCTGTGAAATCCCTGAGTTGTTCCACTTTTCGGTGATTTTGTGCATGTAGAAGCAAAATCTCCTGAGCAGCCTCATGCGCAATTGCTGTAATGTGCTTTTCACTAAGATCAGCCTACTGCTTTTGGCTTCTCCATATGAAGCGTCTCGCCTGTGTTCTATCACCATATTATCAGCTGCAGTATTTGGCTGCATCTATAATAATCCACATCAGAGCTGATTAAGCAACACTGAAGCTTCCACATCAGGGGTCTGTGGCCTCTCATCTTCTCTCATCTCAATTTGTCATATCGACTTTGCTCCACCGTCATGAGGGTGGGATGGAACTTGACCTTTCAAAAGAGTTTCAAAGGCCAGCAGATGGGCGAATAATCCGGTCTGATGAAACACTTCTCTCTGAGGCTGGGATGCGCTAGAAGCGATCTGCCCTCTGATGTGGCGCACATGGAGCTGTAGACCTGATGGTCGCTGTGATGTGCGCCGTTTAGGCCAGAGCTTTGACCTGAGAGTGAATTTACGATGTCTAGAGGTTTAACCGTGCTCAAAGGTGCCCAGGTGTAAAGCTATCATATTTTAGCTACGGAAGTTAGTAAAACATGGTGGATTTCGATAGACACCAGGATATATGACGGAATCCAAGGGCTGCGTTGTACTGTCGAATATCTCACCCTGACCCAACCCTGGTCCTGCTAGCAGATTTAACACGAAATACAAAGCAGTCATCATAGGAACATACTAGATTTAGGATGCGTGCATGCAGTGATACAGAAGCGTGTTCCTGGCCTAGTGAATGGTTCATTTCTGAATAATTGCGACCGAAACCGTTATCAGGCACTGCGCAATAACAGCATACCCAAAAACATAGTTTATATGCTGGTGTGTGTTAATAAATAACTAAAGCAACACTATTATTATTATTATGATTATTATCATAATTATTATTATTATTATTGATAAAAAAATATATAATAATAAATCTATTATTCATTGATGATAGAATTAGCCTAAAATATGCCATCCCATGTAATCCCTTTTCCATTAAGATTTGGCTAATCACTAACTTCAGATTAGACCTACAGTGATGATAACGGCTTATGTTTGACTGATTATTTATTTATGCAATTATTTATTCGTTTGTATATTTTCTTGCTTCTTGAAGTTACATGTCATATTTATTTATTTATTTATTATAATTCTTTTTGCAGCTGGCTATGAACGCAGTGATCTCTTCCAAATACTCGGTTAAAACGTTGACATTTCCGTTGGATCTTTTGGAAGTCACAGCTTTGAGTATCAGTATCAGTGTAACAGTATTAACAATAAAAAAAAGCGCTAAATAAATAAGTGCATAAACACACATACACACTTTATCACATGATCATAATGGAGAAAATTATTTATTTATTTATTGCTCTTTTTTTTATTATTAATATTCACAAACGTGTACGTGTGTCTTTGTTCAAAAACCGAGCCCCCGACGAAATAGGCTACACTCTATATTGCTGTATTTCACTCAAGACCCTTTGTCTGCTTATTAATTCTGCTCAACGCCTCAAGCTGTAATTAAACAAAACGTGATTAAAATTCTGTTCCACATGAGGATAAGTCATTAGAGCGTCAGTCATGTCCTCGATCTACTAACTCATGGACTGCAGATGCAACTCCTGTTTAATGTTTAAGCTTTTAACAGACAGTTTTGCCGAGAGACACAATCAAGACTCTTGAAGGTGGTTGAGAGCGGATTAAAAACCCTAGCTTTATTACATGGGCGAAATGTTGCATTTGTGACTCGTTTTAAACTGTGCTTAGATTTTTACAATTTTTGTGGTATAGCACATCTATGTAGGCCTATTTCTAAATGTCTGAGATAATGTCTTCCAAATTGTAACTTAAAATTAACTACAGGCTGCAATATTACTAGAGGCAAATGACAAAATTAGTGAAGCAGTTCTCCACCAAATCTGAAGTTCAGTTATTCTGCAGGGACCCACTCTGAAATGAAATCTTGCAAAATCTATACGATACTTGTTATTCTGTAACATTAATCATAACTAGTTGGTAGCATGTCTGACTTTAAGCAGTCTCTCTCTGTTTCCTCAGTTCCAGACGGTTAGTGACTTTGGCTAGGGGACTTTCTCCAGCTTATCTGAGGTTTGGGGGAAAGAGGACAGACTTTCTCCAGTTTCATAACCTGAAGAATTTAGCCAAGTTTAGAGGACCAGGACCAGACTATTATCTCAAGAATTATGAGGATGGTATGAGCATGCTTTTTTTTTTTGCCTTTTTTTGCCCTTTTTTTTAAAGCACTTTGTAACAGCAAAAAAGAAATTATTGAAGTAACTTAGCTTTAATCATATAAACAGATCTTAGTGTGTTAAAATATCGCTGGCAAAAAAAACATCTGCTTTTGTGGTATGAACAGAAAAATGAAAATAGTTTACTGTAGATAATTTTTTTTCTTATGGTTTCTGTGTCTGCTCAGACATAGTGCGAAGTGACATTGCTTTGGATAAACAAAGGGGCTGTAAGCTGGCCAGTCACCCTGACATGATGCTGGAGCTGCAAAGGGAGAAAGCAGCTCAGATGCAGCAAGTGCTCTTGAAGGAGCAACTCTCCAACCACTACAGCGATGTCACAATAACAGGTAGGAGAGCACAACAGCACATCGGGTACTCCATATAGAACATAAAATCAACAAGAGCGGAACAGGGAGCAAATGTGCTCATTTATTATTTTAATTATGCATGTCCCTGCATGTGTAACTGGCCTAAATTGAGGTTTTAGCTTGATTACTGTCATGGGGTTGGCTGCAGTGCTGTGCTTCATTTGTTATGCAGTTATGTCTATTCAAGTAAGCTATCTGTTAGTGATATTAGGAGCTTTTAGAAGAGGAAGAGAAATAGCTGCATACAGTGGTATTATGCTAAATGAAAATTCTGCTTTAAAGGTCTGAGGTAAAAAAAAAAAAAAATGCATTATAATATTATTATTCAAATCCGTGCTTTAATTATTTTCTATTTTAGGTAGAACATTTGACCCCAAGTCTTTAATCATTAAAAATCCCAAATCCAGATGCACTGGAATGTATTGAGTTATTCTTCACGGACTTAGGCTGCGCATGCACTGCTATTAAATGATGATCGTAATGCAATTTAAATGAAAATGATTACAATATTTAGACTTTGCCAAAACATGTATGTATTTGACTGGACAGAAAAAGAACAGTTTAGATCCATTCAAAAAATATCAGATCAGTAGAAGTATGTTAATACTTAATGTATAATTTGCAACATAAGCTAATACACGTACAGACTGAATAGTTAAGACACATTAAGTATTTGCTGCTTCTGACAGAGCGTTAACTGCTGTAATATCAATGGATGAAAAAATGTTGTTTAAACGCGAAAGCTAACTATGAAAAAAATTGTTATGACATTTGTTTGCTCTTGATAAGTCTGCAAGTGTTGAGCAGGTCAGTTATTGTTTACTGCAATGTAAATTGTAATAAAACATTTAGGCACAAGTAAATGTCCAATTTCCTCCCATTTGGGATTTTATTTGCTATTTTTATTTTATTTTATTTGCTGATTTTATTATCTTTTTATGCCTACGGTCCTTTTTATGCAAGGCGCACAGCGATCATTTTTCTGTCATTTATTTATTTTTTTGCACTTCTTTTCCTTTTTTAATGAGAATTTATTTGGGTTATGTAGGCTACAGAAAAAAAGAGTCGCAGTGAACATAGATGCGATATTATGTGGGATTTATCACAGAGTGGCATGTTCATTATGAACATTTGGGTTCGTGAAGTGATTTGTTATGCTGTGTTCCACATGATGAAATAGAAATCAGAGGGATTTTCCCCACATTGTGTTTATTGGAGTAGAAGGTCTATAGTGTATGTAACCGGTAGGAGAGGCTCTGCAGTCTCAGGAATTAACACACCAGTGTTCCCAGTCCAGAGAGACAGACAGGCCTGTTAACAATCAGAATGCCCCCTGTGCAGTGCCTGGCAGGTGGGAGAAGTAGTAAAACAGCTCTCCTCCATCCTTTTCCACTCTCTGCATGTGACCCTTGCTGACCCTCTCTCATTACAGCGTGAATTGTACTAGGCGAGAAAGCACCCCTGCCAGTTAAAACAAACCGTGGTAAGACACGCCGAGGTCAAACTCTCACTTTTCTCTTTGTCATAGTTTAGTCCAGGTTAGTTAAAGCAAACCATCTGAAACAAGTCAAGGTCAGGGTCAGTAGATGCTCTCAAGTTGCTGCAATTCAGAACTCAGACTGCTCCTTTCCACTGTCACTGCATTCCTGTCTATTTTTTTTTATAGACAATGTCAAACTGCTGCAATTTATTACACACAGTCTTGTCCATGGCCCGATGGTACATTGCATTTCTTATGTATGGGATTAATAATTTAGGAAAAATGATTGTGAAACAGACCTAGTGTGAAAGGCTATTATTTGTAAGAGAAATATGTACTGTCTAAAATCTGTCACAGCCTCTCTTACTGGCCTGTTATCACAGATATAAATTTATTGCCTAGTCCAGGCTAGTTCACATGTAGACATATTACAAATCCATAAATCACTTCCCACATATTCTGATACACTTAGTATGATGAATATCTACAACATGTACTTGTGCATGAATCTTTTTCTTGGTCATAACACTCTGTTATATTCATTTAGTTAATCCTCAAGTGAAATGCAGAAAAAAAATTGAATTAAGTGTTCTGGTGAACAGACGGCTGTGGTTGTCATCCTAGCCTGCCTAGTGGAATTCTCTGTTCTACCTAAAATCCTGGAGTCTTTCACGTACGCTCTTACTTTCTCCTATACTCTGCTTTATGAGATGAACCAGGAATCTCACAGTGACACCAATTTCTTAATCATTACTATGTATTGTTAAGATGTCGGTAATATTCAAAGCTGTTTCCTGCCTACAATCCGCCCCACCACCACCAGCACCTCCTCCCACACTGAAGACAAATGACAGGAAATTGTCCAGTGAGTGTAGTTGGGGCTTTAAGTAAAGGTGCCCTTTAGCCTCTCATTTTCGCTTGACAGCAGTAACTACTTGGGTTTTCATCTCATTAAAAGCTCTTTAAAAGAAGATCTTGTGAAAACAGTATAGACAGTGCTCTGTAGAAAATCAACTTTGTTTATTCATAAGTGGAAGAGCCAAGGAGTCTGCTCCTATAAACTTCCTGTTTACACAGATCCAAAGAAAAAAAAAGTAACATGGTTAAATGAGACATTTTACAAGATCAAAATGAACTAATGTGTATCTGGGGATGTGTTAAAATGATGCTATTGAGCATTATTTTCAGCTTCTGGGGCCAAATTAGAGCCCCATCAAGAATGTTGGTAACAGAGGGGTAATTTCATGTAAATGATGACTGATGAGATATTTCGATCAAAAATGCATAGCAGAATTTTATTTGTCGGACTTCTTGCCATATTGGGTGGGTGCTCATCAGCCTGCATGTAAAGTACCTCAAAGTTTCATGTTTTGGTTCCCCTCCCCCAGCTCTTCACGCTGGTAAGAGCATGCGTGCGTGCACTCAGTGCAAACACAGCAAGGGCATGCAGCTCACTGCGCTAGTGATGGATCTGATACTCCAGCAGATGTTGCTGCCTCAGAAGGGAAACATGACTTTTTTCAATCCCTAAGATGTTAAGCAGATGAAGGTTCCTTTACAGCATATACATTATTATTACACACAAACAATTTTTGTCTTGCTATACCTATGAGGACTTTCCACTGACATCGTTATTAACTAATTAATGCTAACTCTAACCCTATCCCTAACCCAAATCCAAACCCTAACTCTAACCCTGACCCAAACCCTAACTCTAACCCTGACCCAAAACCAAAGCCTACATCTAATCCGAAAGCTAACACTAACCCTAACCCAAACCCTAACTCTAACCCTAACCTTACCCTACATTTTTAATAACCATGTTTTGGTCAGATACCACTGGTAAGCCAGTGCAAATAAGGAATATAATTCCTCTTTTTAATAAAATACAATTAGTTTTCATCCCTAATCTAACCCTAACCCTAACTTTAACCTCAGTAATAAAAGGCGACTTTTTGGCTCTTTAATAAAAAAAAAAAAAAAAAAACTACAACAATAAACACTTTCCTTACAGTGACCAGCAAAATGTCCACAAGGACAAAAATATCAGATATTCCTATATTCCGTCTGGTCCCCACAAACACATATAAACATGGTATATATACACACACACACACACACACACACACACAGATTCAAACACATATACACACAGTGCGTAATGGTTCTGGGTTCTGTTTAAACTCCAGCAGAGCAAGAGCCAGAGAGCGAGAGAGACAAAGAGAGAGAGAGAGAGAGAGAGAGAGAGAGTGAAAGAGAGAGAGAGAGAGATAATGGCATGTGTAACATGAACATTTACACTTACTCTAATCACTTGAGAGGTTTGTCTAAACAGAATTGTGAATGTATGAGACACTAATACTTGCAACACAATCTCTCCAGTATAAAATATGAGTCTGTCACTGTCAGGCCTTTCTCCAGCTCTAATACGAACTCTGTCCAGAAAGTAATGAGAATGAAATTCCTGCACTCTGTAGGGCTTATGCATAGGAATAATGGTACAAGGTCAGTTGGAGTGGGATCTCAGATAAAAGGTAGGACTGTTTCAGTTGCATTCTAGCAATCGCAGTGTCCAGACATTTGTTTTTTATGAAACCCCGCTGAAGTGCCACATCACTAGAACAATGCAAGCGAGTTTGGAGTAACAGTATGCGATCAAATTCTGCATGAAAATCAGCAAAATGTGCATCTGAAACTCCCTATCATCCATAAAGAATTCATACCAGAAGGCCAGATGGTAAATGGAATATTTACCTTGGAGCATTTGAGGAGAAGTTTTTGCATGTGCGCCATCAGATTGACTCTTCATGGATCCTCCATCATGACAACACACTGGGTCACACTTCACTGGCCGAAAAAAAAACATCTACTTCTATCTCCACCCTATAGCCCTGACTTGGCTCCATGTAAGTTCTTAGATTAAAACACATCTCCATGTGTAAGCCCTATGGAGCATGGGAATTTCATTCTCATTAGTGTCCGGAGAGAACTTGTACCATAAAACATAAACATAAAACATAAACATAAAATAACAGGAACAACAGCAAGAGAAACAATAATGATAGAAAAAAATCATTAATTTAAAGTAATATTTCGTTACTTTTTCTAAGGATCTTTGTAGTTTTCACTTTGCTATAATGATAAAACATCAATCTAAAAGACTGAAAGGCTTTCTAAAAGGTTTAATTTTGAACCATAAATGTTGAATGTACCATTTCTAAAGATTCTTAAAGTACTGAATTTATATCTGTATTTTTCCAAAGATCAAATTCTCTGGTGCCCAGAACTGTGGGAAACCAGATTTTGCACATTTTGATTATATTTAACTCCCCAAGTTTGTTTTCTGTGTCAATATCTTTAAAAATAGAAATGACAATTATATTATACTTAAAAATGTGAAATGTAGCTTTCTAACCTAAAACAAACTAATTAAATAAATGATCCCTTATCAACTTATTAATAACAAAGGAATGAATAACAAAAGAATAACAAAGAATGCTTCCATTTTCAATCTTTTAGAATATTTTTTTTTATATAATCTTTTGTAATTAATACCAGTTCTCATCTTTTATACATAACTGTTGCTACTGCTGTTTGCATGCTTCATTCATGACCTATGTTACAGTTTTATACAGTTTTTTTATACAGTATTCGGTACTCACTGAAAGTTGTAGGCAGCTAAGAAAGCTCAGAAAAAGTGCTATCCACCAACTATGTCACCATCTGATGGCCTGGATCAGACAAACTAATTCACAGAAGTGACTTAAGGCATACTTCCACCCCAAGGAGAGAAGCTTGTGGATTACAGGAAGTCAAAAATAGGACCCAGTGATACCAGGCAACTTTCATAGCTAGTTGAAAGAAGATTTAATTCTGTTTATTAATATGTATTTATGCATAATATGCATAAATGCATATGCATGCACACACACAATTGTAGATTCCACATTACCCAATAAATCCTAAGTGTAAATCTATATGCACTCTTGAAAAAAAAAGAAAGAAAAGAGAAAAGGTTCCAAAAGTGATTTAGAAGTCTTTCTGATACGTAAATACTCTGACATAGAAAGGAGAGACAACCTTCCCCAAGAGGGACAACTCAATTTTCAAAACATATATAGTCATGCACCAAATATTTACTTATGTGATCATGCTCAAGCAACCAAACCTCAGCTTAATTTATAAGTGAGTAATTAGAGAGAAATGCTCCCCTTTCTGATACTACAAGCCATTCCTGCATTGGCAGGTTCTTTGGTCCTGAGGTAAAATTACTTTCATTACTAAAAGACATGTTTTTTAATTGACACCCAAATTTGACACTTGTGCTGTCAGGAAAATGCATGTGCTTGCCCCAGGAATGTGGCAGTGTTTGCTTCTATTAGAGAACTGGCACGGAGTTGATTACATCATTAAAAAGCATTACAACCAGTTGTGGAGGACGTGCATGTGGTTGCAATGTGTCACGTGTAGCCATAGTTATTTGTATATCCCCCTGGTCATTTCACCTGGCAGGCTGAGTGGTTTTAGGTCCATATGGTTATATTACAAGTGAATGCTTTCGGAGAATTAAATGTTAGACGTTTGTGCTATAATACCCACTTCATGTTAACTTGACTCCTAAGGTGAATATATTAATTTTGGCAAACTTTCAACAAATGGAATCAATGTCATACTTCCAAAGTAATTATTATATTTAATTTAGGCCTCATTGCAAGAAATCAAGTGGATGTCAATGTTCTATGTTTATATAGCCACAGATCACAGGCATGGCACCCAGCCTTCTTCCTCCAGACCACCCTGGTTTCCCATTTGCTATGGTCTCAGATGCGCTTTAATGTGCTCTCAAACATGGATCTTTGTGGGTGTAGAGCATCTTTTTCTGATTGGCTCTAGTACTTTAGATCATATTGGCTTTCCCTTTGCTCCAGGAACAGATTTGTATATCACAGCTGCTGCAGCTTCACCTTGTATAGACCAAATCTACCAGAGGGATGATTGGAAGTTCAGGCTGGTCCAATACTGTGGCAAGGAAATAAATATATATATATCTTAAACTATGTAATTACAACAGGGATACTTCCAGTTATCCATCATTAGCGGAATGATTTTTGTTTGCTTACTTACGGATCTCTCTGTACAGAAGCTACAGTGGGATGAACTTGGTGAGAAGTGAACGTTGGTGGTTTGCTATTGCACCAGGCAATCAAACATTTGTTTCTATGCTGTAGTTATTTGTAGCCAAGATAAAGTGATATCTCTTACATTTAGATCACGTGGCAGACACCCTCATTCAGAGTGACTTAGATAAGTGCCTTGTAGTCACCATCTAAAGCAGATCCTCATCTAATACTTTCCAGGTTTAAACTTTGTTAAGAGAGGAGTTAATACAACATGGTGGTACAACAACAAAAACAATTTAATTAGTGTTCATTTAAGTGCTTCCCAAAAAGAGTTATTTTTATGACAACCAGTGAGTCAGCTGTTCTGCCAGTCAGGGGAAGCACATTCCACCACATGTGATTGATTCTACTACAGAAGTGTCTTGATGCATGTTTTTCTTGTACCTTGAGGGATGGTGGGTCATGTCAAGCCATGCTTGAGGTTTGAAGGGGGGCATGATGCAGAGCGGGGTGTGATAATTGCCTTCAGGTACATGGGAGGCGTAGTTGCAGGAGTCGGGCGGTGTGCAGGGGCAGATATATGCATGTATGTTCAAAATTGTAATTTTTTGTTAGAGCGGATATCTTTTGTTTCTGATAATAAAATTTAAAGATTTAAATACAAAAATGTAATAATGAAATTGAATGAAAAAATAATTTGAATACTACTACTACTACTACTACTACTAATAATAATAATAATAATACAAAAAAAATGTCCATAACAAAGAAATTATGATGACGGTTGCATGGATATATAGTAGTATGATTTCTCTAGAAAAGGTCTTTTAGCTAATCTTTTTGGAACATTATAAATTGAAAATGTTCTGAGTGTGAGTGTATTTAAATAGGAGTCTATTTAGCCATGAATGAACTTTAACAGTTCACTCATAGAAGCCTCAGACAGAGTGCATTTTACCCTGCAAACATAATATGTTGATGAAAGTGCGCATGAGAAAAAGCAATGCCATAAATCCGCAAGTGTCCATAAAGGTGTAATAAAATTTGCTGTGGTCTGGAAAGAATTGAAAGGAAAACTTAAATTGAGTTTTCTGTGGCATGTTACAAAGTCCCACACTTGATTCAAGTGGTGGCTGGGGTGCTTTTCAATAACTGGGAAAGGGGCAGGGAGGAGGGGGCAACAGAAACTCTTTCCTGATCCTTCTTCACCCTTAAATTGAGTGACAGGACCTGACACCTCTAACCAAAGCCAGATGGATGCATAGCACTGGATCTGTTTGGTCTGTTGTGCTGTCTGTTAGCTCTTTAGCACTATTAACAAGCGTTTGGTCTGTCATGTGGTTAGTGTGGCCAGTGGAGTTTTTATTGCATACCCAAAGAAACAAAGAATGCTTCTAGCAGTGTATGCAAATTTGTGCCTCACATGTGGAGTGATATTTAAGATAAAAATGTTTACTGGCAGGTTTTTTTTTTTTTGAGAACTGATTGCTAATGCAAATTTTTAAATGTTAAAGAATATTAGCATCCTTTATCCTCATTAGTAATCCTTTAGCAGGACTAAAGGATTACTACTACTACTGCTGCTGCTACTACTGATACTACTGCTGCTGCTGCTACTACTGATACTACTACTACTACTACTGCTGCTAGTACTACTACTGCTACTGCGGCTGCTACTACTGATACTACTACTACTACTACTACTACTGCTGCTAGTACTACTACTGCTACTGCGGCTGCTACTACTGATACTACTACTACTACTA
>JAOTRJ010000043.1:14083037-14094090 GCA_028564905.1 Leptodoras praelongus | reverse complement strand
CTCCACACAGAAATTTCCCAGGTCGCCCCACCCGGGGATCGAACCCGGGTCCTTCTTGCTGTGAAGCGACAGCGCTATCCACTGCGCCACCGTGCCAACCCTTTTCTTTTAATTATACTTTTTAATTGTTTGGGAACTGAAGATACTAATTGTTGCAGTTTTGAAAGTGGAATTGTTGCCTGTTCTTGCTGTGTACAGTGGGAAACACTAATGACTTAACTATGAATTCATTAAAGAGCTATGTTTCTTAATCCCATAGTTTTGCAGAAATATTCCACTGGCTGAATTGTGCCTAATTCTTATGATGAACAGCAGCCCTGTGCTTGGGATGGGCTACATACTGTGCACTATCCCAGTCATGTTTTTTCTCACCGTAGTGAGTTCCATCTGCCATCTGCAGGCAGAGCTGTGAGCTGTGTGCTCTTCCTGGAGCTCATCCTCTAGCATTTTATTTTATTTTTGACTATATAGCACTCAGTTATATAAGGGATTATTTACTATTGCACTATCTGGTGTCACCCAAAAGTGGGTGGAATGGTGGGTTCCCTTTTGAGTCTGGTTCCTCTCAAGGTTTCTTCCTCTTAACATCTGATGGAGTTTTTCCTTGCCACCATTGCCCCTGGCTTGCTCATTAAGGATAACAGTTAGGGACAAAACCTATAACCTATGTCAGAATTGTATGTCCTTGTAAAGCTTCTTTGAGACAATGTCCATTGTTAAAAGTGCTTTAGAAATAATTGAATTGAATTGAGTTGAATACTATGCCAAAACTTTTATTCATGTTTGATACAGAGAAGCCTTCATCTTCCACAAGGCAGGCATCTAGTCAGATAAACAATTAAAATCATTATGAGCAGAGGATCTATCCAAAATCTATCTAGAGGTAACATTGAGTGTGTGGTAGTAGTGGTGGTGCTGGTTGCATGTTTATATATCTTGGTGGGGACTGTATGTCCCTACAAGGATAGGAATATCTGACAGTCATTCACAAGAAACAAATCACAAGGTCAGGGTGAGATTTAGGTATTAATTAGCTGCATTACTAATTATTTAAGGTCCTTATGTGTGTGTGTGTGGATCCTTGGCAGTGTTCTTGGAAAATAGTGACCTCTGTTTGAATCTAGGCAGCCAAACTCAGCCACGAATGTGTTATACATGCTCACGTGACTGCTGTTTTAAAAAGACCCAGCTGGAGGATTTGCCATCTCTCTCTCTCTCTCTCTCTCTCTCTCTGCTTTTAGGGCTTCACTGACTGAAACCAGTAAGTCAAAGATCGTAATCAGGAAGAAAGAATAATCACAGTATTCCAGGAAGACCTGGATATGTTCCGACCATATTGGAAATGAATGTATTTTTTCAATGTGTATTTCATTTGTTTTCCCTCTAAGCCAAAAAATGTATTGAGAATTTCTTAACGTTAAAGGAGATGCTCAATCAGGGTGACTTCTCAGTCTATTTTCAGTCTATTCCTTCCCACAAAAATCTAAAAGCTGGTCAGAGCAAGATACTTTTAAACAAGAGCATGTCAGTATAAAATTTCTCTCGCTGAAAGTTAGAGGCTTAAAGAACACGTAGTATGAAAACTTGTTATAGCATTGAACAGGTTGTCGTCCTAAAAACACACTGGATGCAATGTCAGTCAATACAAATCTCTACGCTCAGTGGATTGAAGAGGAAGCAGACTTTAGAATAGAAATAGAATAGAATATAAAGCCTTTATTGTCATTATACTCAGCATACTCAGTATACATAGTACAATGAAATTGGAAGCTGCTCCTTAAAAGTGCACACAATGCAATATGTAAACAAAAAAATGAAAGGATAGAACCAACTATGCAAAAATGCTACTGTGCAAAGACAAGAACTAACATATAGGTACACAGGCAGACATACAAGACAGACAAAACAGATGAGACACTGTAAATGTCAGTTAGTGCAGGTTCCCATTTAGCAGCGTAATGGCTGAATGGCTTGATGAAGAGCATCCTGACATAGCACCCCCGTTTCTCCAGATGACAGATGAGAGCGGTAGCTATTGCATCTTCTGTGGATCTGTTAGTCCGGTATGCAAACTGATGCGGGTCTGCAGTAGGGGAAAGACAGGCTCTGATGTGTTTCAGAACGAGTTTCTCAAAGCACTTGGTGATGACTGGGGTGAGTGCTACCGGGTGAAAGTCATTGAGACTGGTTGTGGGTGAGTTTTTGGGGACTGGGATGATGGTGTCTGATTTCAAGCAGGCTGGGATGATGGCTTGCTCCAGTGACAGGTTGAAGATGTTGGTGAAGACCTGTGCTAGCTGGTCAGGACATGCCTTAAGCACCTTCCCTGGTACACCATCTGGGCTTGTAGCTTTCCTGGGGTTCACGGCACGAAGCACCCGTCTCACATCCTCAGCTTCAAGAATGTGTGGGGGGGTGGCCAGAAGCAGGAATGGGTTGTAGTGGGGGGGTGGGAGGTGTTGTAGTTAAGAGCTGTGCATAAAAGTGGGCATAAAAGCAGTTCGGTTCCTCCGCCAGTGCCACGTTTGAGTCACCGGGTGTCACAGCACAGCCTTTGTAATTGGTAATTGACTGGATGCTCTGCCATACCTGTCGAGGGTTGTTGAGCTGCTCCTCTATTGTCCTCTTGTGCTCTGCTTTGGTGGTTTTGATGCCTCTCCTCAGCGTGAGTGGCTCTATATAGTGCTCTGTCACCCAATCTGAAGGCTGTGTCATGGGTCTGGAGGAGCATACGGACCTTGTTAGTCATCCATGGTTTTTGGTTTGGATATACCCAGATTGACCGTATACATACAGTATCTGATGTAAGACAATACAGTGTCTCTGAATTTGGCCAGGTCTTCATGATGGAAGACTTTCCATTTTGATTGTTGAAAGCAGTCCTGTAATCTGGCGAGGGAGTCGTCAGGCCAGGTGTTAATGATGAACCTTTTGGGCTTTGTTTGTCGGATGAGGGGGGTGTATGTGGGGGTGAGGAACAGAGAGAGGTGGTCTGACCGGCCCAAGTGGGGGAGGGGTATGGCTCTGTAAGCACGCTTGATGTGGAATATACATGGTCCAGAGTGTTCGCCCCTCTTGTTGGGCATTTCACATGTTGGCAGAATTTTGGTAAAGCAAAAGTATTTAGGTTTTAGTTAGTCTAAGAATAGATTCTGAGTTTTTGGGCAGAAGTGAGATTAAATGTATGCTTGGCTCATGGTCTTTGATGATAAAGAGGGAAAATGTTCCACTCATCAGTTCTAGCTATCTTTCCCTTTTGGGTAAATTCCTCTAAATGCTTCCTATTTCTCTACTTGGTGTCATGCAGGTATGAGGCAGAGAACGCATTCTTCTTCAACCTGCACCTGTCGGACTTCAACATCATAGACACCCTAGGAGTTGGAGGATTTGGACGTGTTGAATTGGTAAATACAAAGGCTTATCTTGTTGCAAAACAATTTCAAAGGAAAGGATGTCTCTCTGCCTATTAAGGAGCATTGCTTATGTGCTCAATGAGCTGAGAATTCAGGATACTGTGTATCTGAGGAAGCACCCATTGTAATTTCTTTTTGCAATTTGGATAAAAAGCTTGTATTTAAATAATGATTAAGCTGTTACATGGACCATTGTTGCCTAATTTGTAATCCCAGGTGCAACTGAAGAGTGATGAGTATAAGACATTTGCTATGAAGATCCTGAAGAAGCGCCACATTGTAGACACCAGGCAACAGGAGCACATCCGCTCAGAGAAACTCATAATGCAGGAAGCTCACTCAGACTTCATTGTCAGGTACTCACAGATACAAGTTACACATTACAGTTTATCAGTTACATTTTATAAGTTACAATTATCAGTTACAGATTATGTACATATTTTAGTAATACATACAACACACATATTCAGCATGATCAGAGCATCTTGAGTTTCATTTATCAATCAAGAGCACCGACAGTTTGGTTTATAAGCTGCACATACATCTTTCTACATATACAACATTATTTCCTCTTGTACATAAGGATGTGCATATATTTATGCCAACACAACTTTAATTATGCCACAAAAAAATGACTACACCACCCGTATATTATTGGTAATAGGACCCCACACTAGGCCACACAACTAAATGAGTGTAAAGGTAAGCCATTAATAATGACAAAAAAACAACAAAAGTACTAATTACCATACATTATATTTCCATTATTATAGGCAAGTACAAAAATATACTTAAAATGTGTAAAAAGCCATAAATGTGTCATAAATAGATGCTCACATGTGGGGTCTAAGCCATCCAGCAATTAGCAGACTATATAGCATAGCACAGGCCCAAAAAGAAAAGACAAAAAAGAACGGGCCAAAGGAGGAGCCAACCCAACCCTATGGTCTATCAATAGTGTCAACACCACATCACTGCAGCACAAACCTCATATGCAAATCACCACCACAAAACCACCTCAAGAAAATACACAATAACCCAAGATGGCACCCTCCCTGGCCACAAAGCAAAGAACTCAACAAAATGTATCTACACTACGCTAGTACAAAAACCTAATATAAAAGTGTCCCCCTAAATTACATATCCCACATGGTAACAATCATTATCTAAAAAGTATTGCAAAGGTGGCTTAGTATCAAAACTGTCTCTAAAACTGTATATCTGTAATTATTTAAGCAAATCATAATAAAAAGACTTCGATTCCCCAAAGCAGTATATCACATGTTGCATGAAGACAAAATAAAATAATGAGAGGAAAGAGAACAGTATATGTATAATTATTCCAGCAGACTATCATAATAAGATTTCAATTCACCACAGCAGCATATCAGATGTTACATAAAGACAAAATAGGATAATAGGAGGAAAGAATACAGTGGCCTGCAGACACCCAGGCTGTAGCCCCACTGACAAAATCACCTCTATCGTCTAGTCACATTTGGAGAACGACCGGGACATGACAATTAGGCATCTCTCTCTCTCTCTCTCTCTCTCTCTCTCTCTCTCTCTCTCTATACATACAGTATACACAAAGAATGTAAACCACCACTGGGAACAAACGACAACAGTTAATATGGCTAGGTGTGTCTCTGGGCTTCCCATCTGCTCAGCCGCTAAATCCAGCCTGCATGCAGTCTCAGTTCTTCCAGCCACAAACACAATGACTAGGACCCCATCAGAAACACTGTCTTCCTCTGCTTCTTCCTGTATGGTCATCTCAAGTGGTCTGTTCACAGGTGCTGGAGGTGTCTGACCTTTCTCTGGATCAGCGACTACCTTTATCTGTCACTGTTTTGCTACATCCCTCTCCCGCTAATGCCCTGATTCTGTACAAAATTCCCACTGTATCTAAAAACTCCACAACTTCAAATACAGCGCTCCACCCATCCTGAAACTTATGTCTGTCCTGAAAATGTTTCCTACAGTGCACCAATGGCCACTGTGTGCAATATAGGCTCTGGAATATTATGCTCTTGCCTACAATAAGTTTTGTTCCACCATTGCAGGTGTTGCTGAAAATCTTGTGTAAAGATGATTACATCATCTAAGTACAAATAAGAGTGTGTGAAAGCTCTGATGTCCAAATATGCACTCCATCAAGCGATTAAACTCAAATAAGCCAAAGGGCATGAAAAAAGCAGTCTTCTCCCTATCCTCGTCTGCCAACTAAACTTGATTGTATCCACTTACCAAATCTAATGTGCTTAACCACTGGGCCCCACTCAATGCATCTAAATATTCCTCTATTCTGGGCAAGGGAAAAGCATCCTTGCAGGTTTTAGTGCTGAGCTGACGGTACTCATCACACAAATGAATTGATCCATCCTTTTTTGAACCACTACTATGGGGGAAGCATATGGACTGGAGCTAGGACACACCACGTTGCGCTCAACCAGTTCCTGTATGTGAGTCTTAACAAAGTCATATTGAGAAGGTAATAGATGCTGATACCTTTGCCGCACTGGGGCCGAATCCAATAAAGGAATTGTATACTGAACTAATGTAGTACACCCCAGATCACCATCACACTCAATAAAAATGTTCTGGTACTGTAGTAATAAAGCATGTGCTTCTGCCTGCTCCAGGGTGGTTAAAGATGACCATATAAACTGAGAAAATAAATGCTGGCATCAGTTTATGTGTGGACAGACTAAACAGTAGCTACTTGGCACTGATCATCTCTATGAACCTGTACCACTAGGAGTGGAAACCAACTGGACTAAATGAAACTCTCCCAATACTGTCTTAGGCTGTAGCCACCTGTCCTGGTCACCTACATTTACAACTGGTACCCACAGCACACTTTACTCACTGACGAAACCTGAAGGCATTAGGATAACACTTGGGAACTGGCCATCTGCAAAACATACTGGCTCCAGCAGCCCTGCCAAAAGAGTAGAGCCCAGAACATTATTACATGACACAGGAATTAATTTTATAACCACCTGCTGGCACTTGAATAGCAGGGACCCACTGGACCCAAACCAGGGCAACCTTACCATCCTGTGAAACACATTCAAAATGCTGGCACTCATAGATGTTGCCAGGTTTTACCTGCCTGCTGGATATCTGGGACCTGAGAAATAGCATGTCTATGTTGCAAGAACAAATCCTGATAACACTGACCGATGATGTTCATTCACACCAAACTTGGCATTACCTTTGTAGACGAATGAGGATTGACTTTATGAACACTTCTGGTGATCAGGATACCCATACAAAAAAACTGCAAGGGTGTTTGGAGACATGTATACAAATATTCTTCAAAGAACTCCTGAGTTAACACTATAGCCACACCCCAATCTCAATCTCTACAATAGGACAATTACTAATCAGTTGTGTTGTACTAGAGCCATTAGAGCCCCCAGCCTCCCCTCCCGACACTTGGGCCTTGGTGTCGGGGGGTGCTAGTTTTCCTGCTGCAGCCCGCCTGATGGTGCCTCCAACTACTGGACTTGCCCCTAGTTGAACCTGATGTTCATCTTATAAAACAATAATGAGAAAATTTCACATCACAGTGATTATAATGCACAAATGCAAACACAGAGTCTAATAAAAATATCCTGCTTATTTCTTAGATGAATCAGATGAATCCTAACTAGACATAAACATTTTTGGTTTTACTCTCTGTGTACTTCATTGTCAATGTAGTTCATGTTCTGAGAGCCTTTGAAATGAGGTATGCTGTATACAGTAGGCAGTAGCTTGAGCTACCTGGATTTTTAAAGGGATCATCCTTGTGTAAATGACAAAAAACAAAAGGAAACAAAAGAAAGAAAGTTCAAGCCCCAGCACCACCAAGCTGCCACTATTGGGCCCTTGAGCAAGGCCCTTAACCCTCAACTGCTCAGTTGTATAAATGAGATAAATGTAAGTCACTCTGGATAAGGGTGTCTGCCAAATGCCGTAAATGTAATAGATGACAATTATTCTAAAGCATTTTTAAAGTCATTGTCCAGTAATACACTGTAAATTACTTAATATCTTAATACCACATTCTTAATATTGGCATTTTTTTATTATTCCTCAGGCTATACAGGACTTTTAAGGACAGTAAATACCTGTACATGCTGATGGAGGCGTGTCTGGGAGGAGAATTATGGACCATTCTCAGAGACAGGTCAGCTCCACATACCTACTGTATACTCACACCAATTACTCAATTACTGTTTATTTCTGTATTTCAGCCATATAGTTGCCATTGTAACTACTCTAGTCTGGCAACATCAATTGGATTTCATCTTTACTTTTTTATTTGGTCTAATCCAGGGGTTCTTTTGATGATTCTACTACACGATTTTATACAGCATGTGTAGTGGAAGCTTTTGCCTATCTGCATTCCAAAGGCATTATTTACAGAGACCTCAAACCAGAGAACCTTATACTGGACCACCGGGGCTACGCTAAACTGGTAAACTAATATTATCAGATTCTGATGCGTATAAGTAATACATTTTAAAAGTAGCAGGAACTGTAAAATATTTCCTTTTCCTTCTTGAAGGTCGACTTTGGCTTCGCTAAGAAGATTGGATTTGGGAAGAAGACATGGACATTCTGTGGTACACCAGAGTACGTAGCCCCTGAGATCATTCTTAACAAAGGTCATGATATCTCAGCAGACTACTGGTCCTTGGGTATCCTCATGTATGAACTACTGACAGGCAGGTAAGAAACAATGTAATTAAATAAATCTGGTAAATAAATAAGACTTCGCAGACAACATTTAGCAGTAACATAAATATGTTCAAATATATATCTAATCCCCGAAAATATTTCAGCCCTCCTTTTTCAGGCCCTGACCCCATGAAGACTTACAACATCATTCTAAGAGGCATTGACATGATTGAATTTCCAAAGAAGATTACAAAAAATGCTGCCAATCTCATTAAAAAGCTATGCAGGTTTGTTCAAGTGGGCATACAAATAACGTCTGCTGCTGTTATAAGAGCACTGACAGTATTTTATTTTTCAATTCCAGGGACACTCCTTCTGAAAGATTAGGAAATTTGAAAAATGGTGTCAAGGATATTCAAAAACACAAGTGAGTGTGCAGATGGTTTTTTGTCATATTGCTAACTGTTGTGTATACATCTATTTACATAGAGATGGGACAGACTAAAGGAAAAGCCAATGTAAAATGTATCAGTAAGATATTGGGCAGGCACAATCCACCAGAACAGCTTCAGTGTGTCTTATGTATGGAGTCAGGTCTCTGGATATGAACTGAACTGACAAACACTTTTCCTAAAGATTCTTAATCAGTTGGAGTTTGGATGATGGTGGTAGAGAGCGATGTCTAACACATGGCTCCAAAATCTCTTATAGGTGGTCATTTGTGTTGAAATCTGATGAGTGTGAAGGCCATAGCATATGATTTACTTCATTTTTTATTTTCATCAAACCCTGCAGTGAAGCCTCATGCTCTGTGGATGTGTGCAGAGTCTCACTGTTTGCAGCCATGCCCGTCAGGATAGAAATGTTTCATTGTAGAATACAAGTGATCAGTCTGAAGAATATTATATTAAGTTGTAATGATGCATTCCAAGTTGACAAGTAGAGGTAAACCATGCCAGCAGAATAAACACTCCCCAAAGCATACCAGAGCCACTGTTTATTCCTTTAATTTGTCCCCCATCTGTATGTTACCTTATATAAATAACTTTTAGTCACTGTAATTTTGACTGTAAATTTTATAGTAATTTATCGGAGCAGGATTGCCAATAAAGTAATGTATTAAATTACACTAAACAACTGTAAACATTAAAAATACTGTAATATCTTACATATTATAAAATAATAGATAGATAATCCTTCATGTTTGATCATTTGGTTGTTGCTTAAAAAATGCAGCTTACCAACTGTTACACGATACAAGTGAGCAGAAGGTTGAGGGTCTTGCTCAAGGACCCAACCATACCATACATGTTATTTGAACATATAACCTTATGCACATTTTATGTCAAGTACTGAGCCACTACAACTAGCTTAACAAGTTTGTATTGTTTCAATGCAATATTTTAGTTTATTTAGACCACTGCAACTCTCTCCTGGGAGCATGACTCGTCTTCAACTTTCCCATGTGCACCCATGTCACACCACTGCTGCATTGCCTTCACAGGTTCCCTGTAGCTACATGCATCACATTTAAAACCCTGATGCATACCTAATAAGTGCGAGTACATAAACATAGCATGAAAAGTAAGGAAATTTGTTTTCAAAATGCTTCTTGGCAGTAAATCTTATGGAAAGCCTGTTCATTTTGAATTCACCCTTTTAAATGGTGCCACATTTGTAAGGAACATGGGATGTGGGATGAGCAGTAGAGCTGAGAATGTGGGTTGCACCCAGGAAAAAATTGCCCATTCTTCTCTGCCATAGCCAAACAGCTTATTCTGCCATTGACTCATTTGGTGTTTGTTGGGCTGGATGATTGATGTTTGAAGAAACTAGACATATTGCCAATTTAACAATTTATCCATTTAACAAACAGGAGCCTCAGTAGTATATGGAAGAACCATACACAGCCACAACAGCCTGGCACCTCCTCCTCATGCTGGTCACCAGCCTGGTCACACACTGCTGTGGGATGGTATCCCATTCTTCAACCAGCCATTCCATCCTCTCCACTCCCAAATTCTGGAGGTAGTCTCTGATAAACCCCGCTCTGTGGGGGCGAGCGTTGTCATCTTGGAGGATAGAGTTCGGTCCTAGACTGTGGAGATATGGGATTGCCACTGGTTGCAGAATTTCATCATAAGCTGTTTGGCAATGGCAGAGAAGACTTGGCAAATTTTTCATGGGCACAACTCACATTCTCAGCTCTACTGCACATCCCACAAATGCATCTTTCTTACAAATGTGACAAATTCCCATTTAAATGGGAATTAACAGGTTTTCCAACAGTATAAGATGTATTGCCATGAAGCATTATTACAACAAAGAAATAATCTACCAAACACAAATTTTCCTACTTTTTGTGCTCTGTTTATTTAAACAGTGAGCTGCATTAAAATGAACTGCCTGGCCTCATGGATTACATCATCATCTTATACAGTGTCCCTGAATTAGAAACAGTATTCAGTATTCAGCTGCTCATCACACAAGCACCACTGCTAGCCTTACTCTAGGGTATTTGTGTAAATAATTAATCAGTTAATTTGACTGGTTAAGTAGCTTAGTAAGAAAAGTTGCTGTCATTTATTTGCTAAGACTGTATTAATGTGCTACTACTTCTACACTGAAAAATATTTAATTTAATTTAAATGTACATCAACAAATAATTTCGTGTAGTTCAGTCAGGTTAAACTGTTTCACGTGAGTGAAATGAATTAAACCCTGGAATAAAATGAAAATATTATATACGTTTGTGCTCAGACTAGAACTTAGGACTTTTGTACAGCCGAAGTTCATTTCATATTAGGAACCTACTAAGTACATACAGGGGCTAGACAATGAAACTGAAACACCTGTCATTTTAGTGTGGGAGGATTCTTCATTATCTTCATCTTCATTAATTGCACATTGCACCAGTAAGAGAAGAGTGTGAAGGTTCAATTAGCAGGGTAAGAGCACAGTTTTGC
>JAOTRJ010000043.1:14060717-14070838 GCA_028564905.1 Leptodoras praelongus | reverse complement strand
ATGTGTGTGTGTATGAGCCCTATGATGGATTAGCCCTGTCTAGGGTTGGTTCCTGCCCTTGCGCTCAGAGTTGCCGGCTGAATATGCAGTACAGATAATGACTGACTGACTGATGAACATAACTGGATGCGCAACTGAGCTGATTTCATGGAGGTATAAAGTATTGTTATTGCCTGGTGAAGAAATGACCTTTGTGATTTGTAAGTACTTTGAAAGTCTAAATAAAAATCAAAGAACAAAAAGTAAATTTTTCCCTGGGAAAGGGAGTATGTAATGTAAGAGTATTCAGTTTTAATAATTCAAGTAACAGAACAGTTCACAAGGCCTAGCTTTCCCATAATCCCAGCTAGCACGTCCAACAGGAGTCTCACTATGCATTCAATTGTACTCAGCACTTTGTTTTGCTTTATAAATCTATTAACAATAGGTCTTCAGAACTGAACCTGTTTTGAAAAAGGTTTGCAGTAGCAAAACATTGCTAAAGTTTAAACTCTACATAGAGTTTCTACATTATTACTTAAAACAAACCCATGCATTTAACCAGCACAGTGAACACATCTTAATATATTCTGCACTGAAATAGAAGAAACTACTTTAAATAGATTATCTTGTTGCATGGTCTTACACAACATTTCCCCTGAGAACTACTTGCCTTTGGCCCCATGGAGGAAGTCATCATGTCAGATAAACAGGTTGCTGAGAGTGTTCTGATGGTGACATGTAATCCCATGGGCAGCCATATCCTAGTTTGATGGGAAAAAACACCCGACCACATGAAAGCTGAAACACAGCAAAACAGCAGGAAACTACAAAGCCAACAGGAGGATAGAAAATAAAAAGAGTCCAGAGGAAGTAGCAGGGGTTCAGCTACAAGACCTTCTCTTCCCTTCCTTTGGTGTACCTTGGCTAACTTCTAATTAGTCCTGCAGCCAGGCCTGGATTGCAGGTTAATCATAGAGATATCTTATCCTCTAATTACATTATCATACCCCGTTGCTGACACACAGGTAGCATGTTCAGTAAAGAGTGTGTACTAGGGTGGTGTTTGAGAGGTTTATGTAAAGGTTGTGCCAGCAATTACTATATGCAATGGCAATAAGGTTAGGAGAATTATAGTGCAATTTTTCCCTTACTGTGTAATTTCATGTAGGCTTAACATGGAATAAAAAATATCTGCATTCCTTGTCAGAGTGTTCTTTTTTGGAACCGGGATTGAAATTGTAGTAAACAACCAGTGTGATGGGCAACCACATTAGCTTATGTGTAATCAATCAATTTAATGTTCATGTCGCAGTCTATTGCTAAAGACTTCTTGCCAAAGAAGGCACTGGGAGAATGAGACACGGCCGAATGTCACAAAATCAAAGGGAGGAATTTCAAAAGCGCAACATTACAGTATTGCACTACTGCATCTCTGTAAAATGCCAAGCCAAGATGTTTTGCTGGGCAAGATACAAAAGAGTTTGAAAACAGTCACTGTGAAGTTTTCCATAGACTTGCACTCATACTGTAGGACCTCTCTCTCGCTCCTTCTCTCTGGTGACAGACTGTGGCTTAAAATTACAGACATTCAGATCTCTGTTTAATGATGTCGGGCGTCACAGATTCGAGGGCTCGCTAAAATGGACTATTTTAACTGCATGTGCAGAGACTAGAGGGGGAGACATACGTCTAAGCGACACACACACACAAATTATGATCAGGCGTCCACTTTCAGTGGTTGTACAAGGGCCCGTGCTTCTGTGCACATCTCCCTGAAGAGTTTCTCATGCAGCACAAGTACACACCTCAGATCACAGCCAAACCAGCAAAGTACTCATAGACGTGTCCAAATAAAACCAAAGCAAAGCATTCACTCTCATTTCAGCAGAGCTGGCCAGCTGTGTGCACGCGCACACGTAAAGAAGAGTCTATTTTGAATTCTGAATATGCTTTGAATATTTTGGCATAGAAAAACACATTATGGCACAGAAATGCACTAGAATGCACAGAGCATGCCATTTTTAGCTCAGCACCGTCATGGCGCTTCTCTTTCTTGGCTGCTGCACAGGTGTAAACGGCAGACACTAATGAACTTGGACAGACGTGTACATTGGGCTACTTGATGCTGAGAGGGTTACACAGCAAGCAGCTGTGTCTGATGCGTCCATACTGAGCGAGTAGGGAGGGAATATGTCCTCAGAGACGCAGCTAAGTAAACACTCGGCAGAAGTGATGACCTCCAATAAGTCAAGACACTCTCCAGATCTCCTAAAAGACTTGTCAGGTTGTCAGAGAAAACAGTAGGTCCTTTGCTTCACGGTTAACATCACTGTATATAAATATATAATGTTTAAAAACATTATAAAGTTGCATGCTGACATGACTTTCGTTCTCAAAAAAAACCCATCTTTTTCAAGAATTATCCTATCATCTTTTCCATTTAAATAGAGTTAAGACCATAATACTGTGTGGTATATCTGCACACACAAACACACAAACACACACACACACAGTGACAGACAGAGTATTGTGAGTGATGTAGCAGTAACAGCAGTGTGAAGGCAGTGCCAGAGGCGTTTGGGGTTTGGGACAGTCTGGAAACTGTGTTTACGCTGAACTGCTCGTTACTGGCCTGACCACAGACCTCTGCTGGCCACAGGCATGTGTGTATGTGTGTAAGTGTGTTTGTGGTGACAGCTAGGAGGGGGGGTTGGTTTGGGGATTTGTGCTCGACTACAGCAGCTAAACTCAAACTGGGCTCCAGGGCTGATGTGAAATGAAGAGCTGTGGAGCCAAGCCTGCTTTCTGTGACAGCACAGAACTATGACGCTCTCTCGCCAAATACATATTTCAGCCTTTTCCTTTTGTTTCTGATACGATCATGACAGAATAATGCAACATTTTTTTTGTCAATGATCAATGATGTAGGACAGATGAAATGATGCCAAAACAATTTTCAATAGGTTATTAAACCCTTTCACAATACTTTAATTGTTCAGCTTGCTTGGTTGCCTAACCTGCTGTTCTGATTCCTTGAGCCACACAAACAAGCCCAAAGCACAAAGAAATAAGATCTCGTTCTCAGGAACATTAAACAATTCTTCAGACACTTCAAAGGACTTCTCATTTGGCACACAGTTTCCTATAAGCCCATTATCCAAACGGAGCACCCAGGAAGGGTGTCACTCCTGCCGTCCTTTGCTCATCTACACAATGTATTCCATTCTTCTGTGTATCACTATGTCCAAGTCAATGAGAAGTAGGTGAGCGATGCATTTGTGCAAACAGGTGAGAAATTTCCCTCACTGTGTTAGAATCCATAATAACAACCTGCTCAAGGGCTGTGCTTGGCATTGCTCTGTACAAATCTTGTGAACTGAGGACCTTTAGGCCAATAGAAAGCCACATTTTATGAGTGAACTGGAAGAGATGGCTTTGAAGTCCCTGGTTATCGTAAGTGGTTATTAACCACCGACCCACCCCTTCCCAACCCAGTCGCCCCAGAATGCTGTTCTGTCGTCATGGCGGTTATTTTTTTTGTCTGTGATGTTGGCTGTCTCATGTGGGAGCCAGGATGCAGGCACTCATCCATCAGAAAGTGGGATGCTTGCTGGCTCCTGCTCCCCCAGAACCATGCTCAACTCCCCAGCCCTTTCCTTGGAGACTACACCCTTTGATCCCTGCTGGTGTCCTGACAGTCTGACGTGTGCATTTTTGGCTTCCCCACTGCCTGCCATACAAATAAAGAGGCAGGCATTCTTAGCCTCATGTGTCATTATGCAAGGAATGGTATTCACAGTTTCTTGGCAAGTTCCTGGTTCTGCCTTGCCTTCTTGAGCCCCAAGTTAGCTGATGCCATTAGGCATATGCCTATTAAGCATAGAAAGAAAAGACACACTAAAATGTAACATGCTTGAGTTTTGTTTTTTGTTTTTTTTTGCTGGCTGGTAATGACCTTGATTGTGAATCATAGTTCTGTGTCCTAAGCATAGTTAGGACAGAACTAAGCATAGTTCTGTGTCCTCTAGTGGCATAACCCTATATAAATGCATTATTCACTTTTAACAGATAATATGTTCCGAACGGATACAACTACAGATACAAAAAAAGAGGGATTTTTTAAAAAAAGAAACCAGGACTGGAATCCCACAGGACACAACAAAAATGCAATGCATGGGGATAGTTTCTATTTTCACATGGGTATGAGTAAGCAGTCAGATATAAACGTGTGTGTGTGATTGGGGAAAAAAACTATTCAGTCCTGTGCGCATAGAACTCAAGTGATATAGCTGAGGTCAAGTAACTGTCAGAGCCAGAATTCAGACACATACTGACAGCTGGTATTTCTACATTGTTTTTCCTCCCAGTGTTTTCAACTGTTTCTGGAGTAATATTATTAGGATTCATATATTCATATAAAATGCTTATGGTTTACACCAAGCCTGCCTCGAGTTTAAATCCAATAGAAGAAATGGATATTTGGATCAATGAACAGATACAGAGATCAGCATTGCATTACACCTGTAGTGTCATCAGCTTTATTTTAACCTTTTCTATGATAGTGTCCCAATTGTAATATTTCTCAAAGGTTTTCTCTGCCTGCTCATGAAGCCCTGTCTACATGACAATACTGAAAACAGCATGGTGTTTTCTAGGTGAAAAGAAAAAAGCTTTTTATGACTTGTGTGATCTTTGTCCACAGGACAACACAAACGTTTAAAATCAGGTTCCAGAGTGGAAAAATTTGAAACTGCAGTCCTTACATTGTCATGCGGCCAAACTGGAGAAAATTATTTGTTGACTCAACTTAACTTACTCATCATTACACTTTGACTTTTAAGTTGTAAAGATATAATGTTAATTTTATTTAACTTAACTCGGTTTTGTTCACATAATAATCTCTTAATGTCCTCAACTGTTTACTTCACGTATTGTGGGTTTAATGATTTTCGTTTCCACAACTTTAAACATAATTCACAGAATGTATTTGTTTCAGATTTCACAACAATGGGCTAAGTTCATTTAACCTGATATGGCTAATTTTCTCAATTTACTTTACTAAGTTGTAGAGATTTAATTAAGGTAACAATAAACGTAGTTCAATTCAGCCTAATAAAAATTACTCTGAAATGAGAAATACATTTTAGCTTGATATGCCTTTTTTTAATTAACAATTCACACTATTTCCATTCATTCAGATCGATAATATGTGAAGCTCAGAGGCTTACTGTAAAACACACACACCAGTGCACCAACAATGACTCCACACTTACACAGTACAACTACACTTCCTGTTGATTCACAGTATGGGTCCAAGAATCATCACCTTCTGAGCTGCCATTAATTGGCTGAAGCAGATAAAGTGTGAAAACATGGGCTGGTGGTAAGCTTGACAACTACAAAACAGAAAAGAAGAAAATCACGGGAGAGCCGGTACCTAACCGGCAACTTAGGGCACAAGGCAGGAACAACCCCAGACAGGGCGCCAATCCATCGTAGGGCACACACACTCAGGCCACTTTAGAGACACCAATCAATCTAACGTGCATGTCTTTGGACTGTGGGAGGAAACCAGAGAACCTGGAGTAAACCCACGCGGACACGGGGAGGACATGCAGACTCCACACAGAAAGGACCCAGACCGATCGAACCCGGGACCTTCTTGCTATGAGGCAACGGTGCTACCCAGTGAGAAGAAGAAAATGACTTTTAGAAAGTCAGGAAAGTCTTTGAAAGTCAGGAACCTTGCCCATCCATGCTAAATTGAACTGAAGCAAGTGCCAGGAATCAGGCAAATACCTTAAGTGCCATTGCCACTAGTGATAAAACTGACAGTTAAAGCTTGTCAGCTTGAAATAATAAACACTCTTCTCTTAGATGCTTTAATGTTCCCTCTCACTGACCATTCTCAATGCATCAAAAAAAAAATGTCGATATTAAATTAAGCAGTGATTGTCAGACTCACATCCCATCATCAGGCTAATGAAAAAAATATTAATCATATATTTTATTCATGTGCAATAAATAATGCAATAATGCAGTAAATTATTTATGTGCACATTAATTCACATTATGAAGAGTATAATGTTTAGGCTGGAAGGGGAATGTAGGATATTTGGAGGATTTAGAGAACAGCATTACTTAAGGACAAGTTACTGATCATGTTAAACCAATTTCAGTAATCAAGAATTTAGTATTTAGGAAACTTTGTTTTTAAATTTACTGTCTATACTGAATTACAAAGAAAAAATGTGACATTTTTTGTAAAACACATAGAGGACAAGAATACTGATTTGGCAGTCTTGGAAACTTTTGGAAACATTTCTACATAATGGACCAAAAAAAATGAAGAAAAAAGGGTTAGAGGTCAAAGCTAGAGAGATTTACATTATACCAACAAAAAAAAACTCTCTAAATCAGTAACTTATTCTTGAGTTTGTGGACTTTTGCAGTGCAGGAATCTACCCCAGTGTCCATGAGCAGACACTGAATCACCTCAAAGGAATATTCTTTTTCAATTTTATTTTAATGGACATTCTCCCAAAGCAGCTTTACAAAGAGGTAAAAACCCAGACCTAAATTTTAACTTATATAAATCTTATCCCTAAATGTTATCCTTAATTAGCAAGCCAGGGGTGATGGAAAACTCAGATATGAAGAAACCTTGAGAGGAATCAGACTCAAAAGGAACCCATCCTCATTTGGGTGACATCCAATAGTGCAATTAATGACTCCTTCTATAACTGAGTGTTATATAATAAAATCAAACTGCAGTTGTAACCAGTGAATTCATTAAAGTTTTAATATGAAGTGTACTTTGTTGAAGTTATAAACTGTTCACTGATGGAGCTTTGACTGATAGAGTGCCATCCATGGTAAATAGTCCTAGAGGGTGCTTGCATACCCAAAACTTCAAAAGGCAGATTCACAAACAGTATCTGATCTCTTATTTTTAGTATAGTTTTGTTTGACTTGTTCCTGTACTGTTGAGTGTACTTGTACTTGTTCACTGTAGTGTGTCTCATACATCTTCATGAATTTAGAGGGATTCTCTCTCATTGACCATGCAGCACCACTGCCCTCTTCCTTTGGTTTGATGCCTGTCAAAAAAGTAAAAAACTGCATAAAATGACTTGTTTAAAAGAATAATAATAAAATAAATCATCATCATCATCATCTTCTTCTTCATCAGCTTATCTTAGATCAACTGTCTTGTTATAAGTAGAGATCCTGCACCATACTTTTTTTTTTTAATCATGCAAGAAAGTGAAAGTTGTTCTATTAAAAAACTCAGCATTAACTTACATCATGTCATTTGATCAGTGCAATTGAAGAAGCTACAGGAGATGGCCATCAAGACCCCCATAAAAAGACTTGCTAAGTTCCATCAACACAGGCCTGGTGAATTGAAAGATCTACTTGAAAGATGAGATCACTTAACACACTTACTATAGTATATAGCTGGGCAATATGACAATATTTATCATTATTGCATAAATTCCCTATAATATGCTTTTCTGAATATATTGTGGATGCCATTAGTACTGTACTCTAAACAACTCTTCCAAACAGCATATTTAATTACAGAGAGCACAAAATTAGTTCTACTTCATTGTATTAATAGAGAGCAGTGTATAAAATGTTGATTTTTTTTTTTTTTAATGTAGCACTACTTTTCAAACTTCAGATAAAAAAAAGGAAAGAGGAAAAAAAAGTCACCTAATGTACAGTACTGTGAAAAGGTTTAGGCAGGTGTGGAAAAATGCTGTAAACTAAGAATGCTTTCAAAGATGCAATAAATGCAAAGTGAGTTTGAACAAAAGAAAAATCTAAATCCAATCAGTATTTCATGTTACCTTTTGCCTTCAAACCAGCATCAATTCTTATAAATACACTTGCACAAAGTCAGGGATTGTGTAGGATTATAGTCAGGTTTATGATCAACCAAATATACCAAACAGGTGCTAATGATCATCAATTTCACATGTAGGTTGAAACACAGTCATTAACTGAAACATAAACAGCTGT
The DNA here is from genome assembly GCA_028564905.1 of Leptodoras praelongus. Taxonomy (NCBI): domain Eukaryota; kingdom Metazoa; phylum Chordata; class Actinopteri; order Siluriformes; family Doradidae; genus Leptodoras; species Leptodoras praelongus. Next base: position 14,062,828 of record JAOTRJ010000043.1, on the reverse strand, counting down.
GTAGGAGCTTAAAACTGGGTGAAGAAGAGCCAAACTCAAAGACAGTTTGATGTCACAGGGCATACACCATGGGAAGACTGAGCACAGCAACAAGACACAAGGTAGTTATGCTGCATCAGCAAGGGCTCTCCCAGACAAAAATTTCAAAGCAGACTGGGGTTTCAAGATGTACCCTTCAAGCTCTTTTGAAGAAGCATACAGAAATGGGCAACATTGAGGATCGTAGACCCAGTGTTCAGCCAAGGAAACTTAATGCATTAGACAGCAAACACATCAAGCTTATTGCCCTTCAAACCTGAAAGATGTCCAGCAGCACCAGCAGCTCAGAACTGGCAGAAACCAGTGGCACACAGGTACACCCGTCTACTGTCCGGAGAAGTCTGACCTGAAGTGGTCTACATGGAAGAGTTCAGCTAAAAAGCCATTCCTCCAACATGGAAACAAGGCCAAGCAGGCACTGCAGTGTCTGATCCAATCCTACCTGCACAACACACACTAACACACCACCACCACATCAGGGTCACTGCAGTGCTGACAATCATTCACCACTCAAATAATACCTGCTCTCTGGTGGTCCTGTGGTGGTCCTGACCACTGAAGAACAGCATAAAAGGAGGCTAACAAAGTATGGACAACAGTTTCTATCTGTAAAACTACAAAGTGTACCTATATGGTCAGTGGAGCTGATAAAATGGACAAATAGTGTAGATACAAGGACATGATTTTAAGGTTATGGCTGATCAGTGTAAGTATTGTATTACATTTTAGCCATATCACCCAATGAAAAGCACGGGCCATCTGACCTTCATTTCCGATGCCAATGGCTCGTCTTTGACAATTTCCTGTGTTCTTGCATCTACAACAGCCAAGTCAGGGTTCCTTTTCTTCATTTCTTGAACAATTTGCTCTCATTCCTCTTCCAGACTTTTCCAGTCTTTCCCCTGTGGGAGGTTTGGAAGAAAGTTTATTTCAGATCTAAGCTTCTTTACCTTCTTTTGCTTTCCTCTAACCTCCCCAGGACCTCTGCTCTCTGAATTCACTTTCAGTTCTTGACAGCCGATATCGCTAAGCTTCTGTCTATAGTTACCCATCTTAAACTTTAGACTTGGATGTGGAGCCCAGTTCTTTTAGAAAAGGGTGTTTTTCAATGAGAGCAATGGCTACACATTCAAATTCCTCATTCCCAGGATAGGCTTTGTATGAATATACTGCCTCAGCAAGTTTGACTAGAATTTCAGACTTCATGTCTCTAGACATGGGCAAAAGCACACCATTGTTTCTATAAGCCTCGTTTCCCTGTCTCAGCCTCAGCTTAACATCATACAAGAAGGTAAAGTGATGATGACCCGGCCCACCTCATGCATAGCTATTTACATGTAATGATGCACAAGTTGATCCATAATCTTAATAGAAAATATCACAGGTTCAAGGTTCAAAAACAAACAAACAAAAAAAAAACAGTTCCAGCAACAAGTGTATTCAGTGAGCACACTTTCAGCTCAGTTCAGCTGGTCATGTATTCAAAGCATATTGAAATAAATTAAATTCTGAAACTGTGGACTGAAACTGTTCACTACATAGTACAGCCAAACACTAGACCAAAAAGACCTACACTTGTAGGATACTTTTTTGTTATAGTTCACTGTTACAATGTGAAGAATGCATTGTGTGTGTATGTGTGTGTGTGTGTGTGTGTGTGTGTGTGTGTGTGTGTGTGTGTGTGAGAGAGAGAGAGAGAGAGAGAGAGACGGAAAACAGACTCCTCTCTAAATAGGACAGAGCTGAAGTCTAAACACAGAAGAATCTGGTAAGTGTCAAATCCGAGAAACATGCATTGTATGTGTATATATATATATTTATTTATATTAATATATTTTATGGCGTTTGGCGTTCAGACGCCCTTATCCAGAGCGACTCACATTATTTATCCTATTTACACAACTGAGCAGTCGAGGGATAAGGACCTTGCTCAAAGACCCAGCAGTGGAAGTGTCCACAACCCCACAACCTGCAGGTCTTCACACAACTCAACACACAGTACAGGCCAAAAGTCTGGACACTCCTTCTCATTCAATGCGTTTTCTTTATTTTCATGACTATTTACATTGTAG
>JAOTRJ010000043.1:13897068-13909695 GCA_028564905.1 Leptodoras praelongus | reverse complement strand
CATCTGATTTATTCTCAAATTATCCATTTTTTCCTTCAACCATGGGATGTCATGCTGATTTGTAGCTTAAATGCTGAATTATTGATGTTTTCAAAGCTGCAGCAAATCCTAATAAACCAGAGCCTAACAGCAAAAAAAGCTTTTACTCCCATCACTTACGCACAGTAGGACTAAGCGTCACATGAATTTCAACCTCATTAAAAGTTTGTGATATTGCTTTATATAATGGCAGCATGCACAGGTGTGTGTGTGTGTGTGTGTGTGTGTGTGGACCATGTTTTATATCTTTGTTTGGACCAAAATATCTGATACTTTTGACCTTGTCGGGACAACTTGCTGGTCCCCATAAGGAAAGGGGATTTTTGTTGTAGTTTTTAACACGAAAAATGAAAGAACCAAAGAGTTGCTTTTTTGGTTAAGATTAGGGTCAGCATTAATTAGCTGCTGTAATAATTATGTCAGTGGAAAGTCTTCACAAGTATAGAAGTACATACTTCCTTGTCCTTACTAATATAGGAATATGTTTAACCTTGTGGGGACATTTTGCTGGTCCCATAACGAAAGTGTTTTTCTTTGCGATTTTAACAAAATTAAAAAGTGCTTTTTCATTACTGAGGTTAAGTTTGGGTTTAGGCCTGAGGTTAGGTATAATTAATTGTCTGCAGTAATAATTATGTCAATGGAAAATCTTCCCAAGTATAGCAATACAAAGATGTGTGTGTGTGTGTGCGGGTGTGCTTCATACCGTGAAGGTATAGTTCATCTGTGACTCTCTGTCCACAGGTCTGAGCAGCAGAAGGTAACGTGTGAGTCCAGTAGGGGTGATGGAGAAGACAGTGTTGTAGTCACTCAGCGTTATCTTCAGTTGTGGGTCTTTACTCTTCAAATGAAAAAGAAAAGCTCTGAAGGACAGTACATTTTGCAAGACAACTTTTTCATCCACAAATCTTACACACTCAGGCACATGCATAAAGGCACACAACATTGACAGGAAAATACTACAACAAAAAAACAAAAAGAACTATTGTGCAAGTGTAAGTGTAGACTCTAATGATGACAAATGTGTGTTTTAATATGGCTATTTTCTTTGCTAAACATCTGGTTTAGTTTGCAAATTGATTCAGCCAAGCTTATCTCTCCCTTCGATAACTTAACCACGCTCAGAGAAAGTAAGAAGGTAAAAAGATGAACAGGTAAGAGAAATACAGAAAAGTATGAGACACTAGAGAGAGCTGGACTTATTACATGCTCAATGTTTTAGACAAATGGAGCAGTTTAAAGTGAATTGCCAATGTTCAGGAAGATTCAGTGTTCACACCGAGGGAAACATGTAGCACTTATATGCTTGAGGGTTCTTGGAGAGATGTCCATATTTCAGTGTCTTTCAACATCTGAGAAATGTTTCAGGCAATAAAAGACCACTACTGTGACATTTCCCAGTATATAGCACACAGAACACACAGATGATATTAGACAATACTCTCAGCTTCTGTCCAATGCAATAAACACAATGAACATCTTTTTCTAGTAATGATTTTTTTATGTAAATATTATGTAACTTTGGCTCGCTTCCCTTGAAATCACCAAACACAGTTTTCATGTTTAGATTCATGTTAGTGGCTTTTCATTAAACAGTATCTCCATGCATTTTTCTAAATGTCTGCTTTTTTTGCTCACTGAGAAGGAAACAAATTCATTCAGATTGTTCTGATGATGAAAAGGGCACTGTTCAGGAAATGTAGCCATCCTGAGTGGGATGTGGTGGCTCAGTGGTTTAAGCTGTGTAGTAAGAGTGTACAAATCCCAGTATCAGCAAGCCACTGTTGTTGGGTTTCCTGTTTGGATCAATTCCAAAATCACACAGACACATCAAAAACATAATGGATAAATATGCACCACAGAAAACCATTACGTAAAAAGTTTACAAATAGGCTGCTTGATAACTTGGACTGTTAGCTCCATGAACATAAACCTTCAAAGGATGACAGGTTTGGTTTTTGTGTTACTATAGTCTATAGACTCCATCAAAGCTGCTAACGTATGCATTAGCATATGTTTCCTTTTACTTTAAACACTTTACACTGTAAAAACACAAAGTACGTGGGTGTTCAGGAGCTTGGTTATTCACAGCTGTATCAGAGGAACTGCAGCAGTTTGACAAAGAAAAGCTAATAAGGGGAAGAGACACTGAACAGAAGCCAAACAACCAGGGCATGGAGGAATTTGGCAGTGCTGGAGCAGCATCTTTCCTGCCACATCAACCATAATTGAATGTCTGCATTTCCCAATTGGTAATTCAGAACGCCACTTACTCCATGCATCTGGAGATGAGACTGTCACTAAGCTGTGCAACACCTTCCACAAAGACTTTCAGGCCCTCATCAACCCTACAACCTTGGAAACTTTATCCCATCTGCCTAAAGTTAATTGGAAAAGATGACCAAGACCAGAGGGACCTCATGGCTAAAGGTCAATTGAGTAAGTGAGCTGAACTAATGGAAGTTAATTTGTTTTTCAGCAATTAATATGTTATGAGACTGATTTGTTATTACTTTTTAGTCTATATTGTAACACTGTATTCAATTTCTGAATGAGTGCCAAAGATGGCCTGTAGCTTATTGTATAGTTTCTAACAGTATCTCTTAGACATTAGACTCAAATGCTGAGGTAAATTCTCCATTTCAGATGGAGGAAACATAAGGTGTTGTAAAAATGTTTTATATAGATTTAAGATTAATATAGGGTTATCAACATTGGATAGAACATTTTCAAACTAATGTATAGTATTACTGGGAATTCTCTGACTTCTATATCCTATCATCCTAGTATTTAAACATAGTAGAGCGATTCATGTTCAGAATTCAAATTTAGAAATCGATGGCTGCAACACACTCAAAAAAGTGCAGACAGGGGGAAAAGAATACTGAAAAGCTTATACAAATAACACTGGAAGGTTCCACAATTAGCAGATTAGCTGGTAAATGGTGATGTCATCAAGATTAGATAAGAGAATAAAAGGAACATCCACCAAAGGCTTAGTTTTTGCAAGCAAGGGTGGGTCATGGTTCACCACTTTGTGCCAAACTTAAGAGAATTGTCTGTCTGTTTCTCAGCACAAGATTGCAAAGAATTTAGCTCTTTCACCATCTGTGCTTCCCTCATCCACCACTGTGCCCAGTGTCACTGCAGAAAACGCAACACCAGCAATCTCACCTAACCTCCAAAGGTTACTAAACACTTACTTTCTAAACACTACCCGACTGTGGTGGCTGGTGGACTCTGGAATTGCCAATCTGTAGTACAGAAGGTAGACCTCATCACAACCTTTGCCTCGACCCAATCCCTTGACTTTCTGGCCCTGACAGAGATGTGGATCTGTCCTGAGAACGCTGCTACTCCGGTTGCCCTTTCATCTGCTTTTTCCTTCTCTCGCTCTGCACGACAGGCTGGAATGGGTGGTTGCGTTGGCTTGCTTCTGTCAAAATACTGGTGCTTCACTCCTTTCTCTTTTCCAAATTTTTCATTTCTACCTTTGAATATCATGCTGTTACAGTATTCTTGCCAACAAAATTACACATCATTGTACTCTACCATCCACCATTTGCTCTAGGTCACTTCATTGAAGAGCTAGAATCTCTTTCCAGTCGATGAGACTCCACTGATTCTGCTTGGTGACTTTAACCTCCCCTCAGACAAGCTGCAATCATTCTGTCTTCTCCCTCTTCTAACCTCATTTGACCTCATTTTCAGCCAGTCCCCTCCAACACACAGAGCAGGCAATGTCTTAGACTTGGTCTTCACTAGACCTGCCTCAGCAATGGACCTTGAAGTAACTCCACTACATTACTCAGATCACCACTTTCTGTTATTTGCTCTTTCTCTCCCTCCTCACTCTCTCGCCTCTATGGCCACATGCACCACCACCACCACTCATCGTAACCTACTCTCTCTACTCATCTCTCCCTCATGCCTTGCCTCTTCTATCATTACTGCTCTTCCATTTCATGACTCTTTTTCTTCTCTCTCCCTGAATACTGCTAAAGACATCTTCCTCTCCTCCCTCTCTTCATCCATTGACCTCCTATGTCCACTCCCTCCAAAACCTACAAGATCTTCGCCACCTGCTCCTTGGCTGACAGAAGTTCTGAGGAACAACCTTTGAGAACTCAGAATGGCTGAGAGGCGCTGGAGAAAATCAAGACTCATAGTTGACCTTCACTCCTACCAATCTCTTCTTACCACATTCTCTAAATAAGCAACCACTTCACGGTCTTTCTTCTACAGAAAGAATCTGGAGGCATTGGCAGCAGATCCACGAAAGCTATTCAGCATTTTCTCTTCCCTCCCTGCCCCTCCCCCTTCACCCACCTCTCTCACTGCGGAGGACTTTATTAACTTCTTTGAGGAGAAGGTCAGCAAGATTTGCCACTCCTTCTCCTCGACTCCTATGACCACTACACACCTTCCCACCTCCTCTGCCACATCTCTAACCTGCTTTTCTCCTCTCACAACTGAGAATGTTCTCCAGGTGCTGACATCCAGCAGTCCCACAACATGTCTCTGGATGTCTCTGGATCCCATCCCATCCACACTGCTCCAGTCAATTTCACAGGAGCTCCTACCCTTTATCACTTCAATCATCAACAGCTCCTTATCCTCAGGATTGTTCCATCTTCTTTCATGACTGCTAGAGTGGTACCCATCCTAAAGAAATCCAATCTTGACATCATCAGCAACTATAGACCGGTATCCCTCATCTATTTTCTCTAAAAAAGTCTTGAATGTGCCATCTACAATCAAGCTGTCTTTCATCCTCTCCCAGACCAGGACCCAAACCAGTCTGGCTTCAAACTAGCACATTTCATTGAAACTGCACTCAATGCAGTGACAGAGAAGCTCCATGCTGCGCAGTCAGCTGGATTATCATTGGTCCTGATTCTTCTTGACCCCTCTGCTGCCTTTGACACCGTCAACCACGACATCCTTCTGGCTGTCCTTTTTAATCTTGGCATTACTGGCTTTGCATGGAAGTGGTTGGAAGTACCTGGAAGGACGCTCCTACCAGCTAACATAGTATGGCTCAACATCCACTCGCCACAAGGCTCGTGTCCCACAAGGCTCAGTGGTGGGTCCTCTTCTATTTTCACTAAACACACCCTCACTGGGAGATGTCATCTCTTCACATGGCCATTGTTATGCCGATGATACTCAGCTCATCCTTTCTTTTCCTCCTTTTGATAATCAGGTTTCAGCTCGGATCTCAGCTTGTCTAGCAGACATTGCTTCATGGATGGCAGCCCACCACCTCAAGCTTAATCCAAGCAAGACAGAGTTGCTTTACATCCCAAGAGCTGCAGGTGTTCATTGTGATCTGTCAATTTCCTTTGAGAACACCATGATCACTCCGTCTTCAGAAGTTTGCAGCCTTGGGGAAGTTGTAGATGATCAGCTCTATTTCTCAGCTCATGTTGCTAACCTGACCCGGTCATACAGATTTCTCTTCTACAACATTTGGAGAATTCATGCATTTCTCACAAGGGAGGCCACTTAGGTACTTGTTCAGTCTCTTGTCATCTAAAGACCCGACTACTGCAACTCCCTCCTAGCTGGCCATCCTATGCATGCAGCTGATCCAGAATGCTGCAGCTCGACTTGTATTCAACCTTTCCAAGTTCAGCCCTTCACTGGCTTCCTGTAGCAGCTCACATCATATATAAAACTCTTATGCTGGCCTACAAGCCAAAAATGGTCCAGCCCCTCACTACATGATGGCAATGGTCAAAGCTTGATTCGTACCCAGAGCCCGTCGTGCCTCAAGTAAGGCTCGACTCGACCCACCGTCATCCAGGACACATAGGAGGCAAGCATCCAGAATTTTCTCTGTCCTGGCACTAAGGTGGTGGTATGAACTCCCCCTGAGTGTCTGAACAGCGGTTCAAACGCTTACTGAAGACCCACCTCTTTCGAGAGCACTTGAATGAGCACTAACTCAAAGCTGTTACTGCACTCACAGCAGTTACTGTATTCCCCATGTCTTGTTCTTCACTGGTTTTGTGTAGTTTAGGAATACTTGGGTTCTGGGACTTATGTTTAACAGGTAGTATATGTCTAAAATTCTAGAAGTATCCTAGCTCAAAGTACCTTGAATTCAGGTCTACCAGCCTTAGCATTGGATTTTCTTGGTATTTTAGGGAACAGAAAGACAACATCTTTTCCAAGGAACTCCATGTCTATTTCAGCAGGACAGTTCCAGGCCTTATTATGCAATAACAATTACAATAACATGGATTGACTGGCCTGACTGCAGTCCAGATTGGTCTCCTGTTGAAATTGTATGGTGCATCCTGAGCAGGCCATGGGCTGTTGAGCAGTTCAAGTCTTGTACACAGCAGGAATGGGCAGCAACAAGTATCTTCAATTTCCAAATGATTAAAAAGTATTAAAAGAAAATGTGATGTGACCAGTGGCAAACATGTGTTGCAGACATCAATTTAAATTTTTTTTAACAAATAGAATTAAGTTCATCATTGAAATTCTTAAAAATTCTGAAATTCTTTTCTTTGTCCTTTTGTTTGTTAAATAAAGCTTTAAGTGAATTAACAAATTATAGATTTCAGTTTTTAGAAAAGTCTCCCAACTTTTCTGGAAATGGGATTGTACTTTATAATATCTGAGGCAAATCTGAAACAATCTGGATTTACCAACGCCTATCCCACAAACATTAGGTAGAAGGCAGGAATACATCCTGGATGAGATGGCACTGTGTGTATGGTTGCAAGCAGACATTGACACCTAGGGGCAATTCAGCATTGCTGATTTAGGAGGTGGGAGGAAATAAGAGAAACTGGAGGAGACCAGCAAGGATACAGGGAAACAAGTACTCCACACAGAAAGTAACCTGAGATCAGGACCCTGGCGCTGCAAGGCTGCTATACTACCTGCTACACCACAATGCCACCTTCAGAGCTTCTTCATTAATAAAAATATTCAGTGTGACTTTTCATTGAGCAAATGATTCTGAGATTATGAAAGATCAGTGGAATTCCTTTTCAGCAGGTGAGACACTAAATGTAATTTCCTAGGATAAAATATAGCCTTTTAAGACAGACTATTTCAATGCATTTTAATCACCTTGAACCAAACAATGTAAAAATAGGCAATTCAACAAGAGTAAAAAAAAAACCACAGCAAACAACACATTCACCTACTGGTATAGCCCCTGGTTGAAGCTGAAACACACAAATTTGTAGATGACATTGTTTAACTGCCACTCTAGCACATGTAGTAACACAAACTCACAAAATAAAACGTCCACAAAGGCTGTGCTTTTGCTAGGGGATATTATGTGTGTACAATCATGTGATCACCTCCTCTATGTCGTTATCAAGGGCAATGATGGCCAGCGGTGCTGTGAGGTTGGCTCTGCCTGACACTGTGCCACCCACAGGGGCTGACTCACTGATAAAGCCTTGGTAGGATGGCTGCTGGAAGTAAGGTGCCTGGTTGTTTTCATCCAACACCTCTATCCGCAGGTCAGCAAATGCAGGCAGAGGGTGACCATTATCCTGCTCGGCCTGCTCACACATATACATACACGTAGGAAAACAAACAGAAAGCAAAGAAATGGAGTGGGAGTAAACAGGCTGTGTTGATAACCAGGAAGACGGACGTCTCAGTGTGAATCTTGCAGCTTATGCACAGCTCAGCAGGAGAGAGGTTTAACACCATGGAGAGCTGCATGAGGATTAAGTCACATACATAACCTGACAGTGCACAGTGCTTAATAATGCACTTCCACAAACATCAATCATTTGATCATTTAATCTACTGCTTGCAATAAATGTGGTGATGCAGAAATTGCTGAGTTGAACACCTTAGGCCAGAGAGTGTGTCTTAGGTCCGCATATTGAGTTTATACACCCCCACCCCCACCCACCTACCTCTCAAATATTGTTGACTAGGCCTAGTTTTATGATTGCATTCTAAACGGCTTTCTGAAACACCATGTCTAATTAGCTTATGTTAGCCATATAAATAGTAGTAGCAATGACGATTACACCTATGGCTTCTGGGAAGGTCGGGCATATGCTACACGTGGGTGACAAATTAAAGGAAAAACCAGTGGCTTTGTTATGTCATGGGATACATTTTAAAGGCTTTTCTGTCTGCTTAGAGGGAACATTAACTACAAATCAATACAAAGTTAATTTGACTGATCACCTTTAATCCTATCAAAAAACAGTGCCTCCATCCACAAGGCACTGGGCCTCAATAAAGTGTTGTAAATCATAAGACGCTGTGTAAACCATATGCTAGTACTTTCACAATCACCAGATCCTAACCCAGTTGCATGCCTTACTGAGTTTTTGTACTGATATTTTAGACAGTGCCACTATCAAAACAACAAGTGGCAGACTATGCTTTGAAGGAATGGTGCTCATCCCTCTAGTAGAGTACCAGAGACTACAATCTGTGCCAAGGTGTATTGAAGCTTTGGCAGCTTGTGGTGTTACCAGTAAATCCTGTTATGTTAGCTAATTCCACTCAGTGAATATTGGATGATATGTATGAAGAATCCTGTCAGATTCAGCAAAGGGAATGAGACCTAAATTCACTACCTCATATCCAATACATTTTAATATAAATGCTTTGAACAATAGAACAGGATTTAGAGTATTTGTCTGTGACATGCTGGTTCGGATCTTCTTGAGCAGTAATACATAACATAGCTAGACAAACAAGAATGTTGCACTTTTACAGGGCAAACATGATAATTTAACATTTCTAAATAATTCATGTGCTGCATGAACATGATATGCTTTAAGCCTCCCTGATCCTTTTCTTGTCTGTCTGTCTCTCTCTCTCTCTCTCTCTCTCTCTCTGAATTAGGAAATTCTTTCACATGCACAGTCAACAGCTACTTGGGTGCATTTGTGTGTTCCATTAAATTCCTTTGCTAGTACTTCTTCTCTCCTGACTACTTCAAAAACTCTTTGCTGAATATCATACAGAATCTGCTAATATTGATTTAAGATGATGGGAACACAGCCACTCACATGCCCCCACATACTAGCCCACACGCACTTATGCACAATGTTATGAACCTTTCTGCTCTGAATGACATTTGTTGAATATATTTGACAGTCCTGAGGTGATGACTGAGCCTTCAGTTATGCAGGGAAGGGGCCTGGATTAGTGGGAGTTGCAAATAAGGATCAGAATATTGCTCAGCTTTCTGCAACTAACCCAAGAGCAGTCTACAAGTTCTCCATTTTAGTAAATATTATTTAAAATAATTTGTTTCCTATTTACTTTTTAAAAAATTAGAATAATTTACCTAATAATGCATGAAGAGTCATAGTTCAGTGAAATTCAATTTCTCTACAAGTGTTGTAATTGATGTAATCTCCTGGAATTAGCCTTGGATTGAGTTTGATCGGTCAAGTGTAAATGTTAATGCAATTTAATTAAATGGAACTTCATGGTACCCAATGTGTTCTAATAGTTTCTAAATGTGTGTATTAATGCTAGTCCAATAAATAAATAATTTACATAACAGATAGTTTGCATGTCACACTATTCAGGGTAATTAGAAGAATGAATTATATAGAAATAATAATACGTTTTAGGCACCCTGTATTCTTTAGTAAAGATTTTGTTATTGATATTTATATTATGAATTATGAATTATTAAATCAGTGCAACATTACTTTTCTATAAATAATGTTATAGCAAAATGTATGTCAGTAAGGAAAGTAAGATATTATTCAAGAGACCATGTTTCAGCTAAAAAACATAATGAAGGCTACTGGGTTTGCCTCTAAAACAGAAGCATGTGTGACAGTTAAAGTCTCCAGAACAGCTGTGGCAGATTCTCCATGACACTCAGTAAAACGTACTGGATAATTTCCTTTAAAACTGTAAAAACCCAGGACTATGATTTAAGAAAATAGCAAAGGGTTCTTTTTGTTTAGTTGATTACTGTTAAATATACACTGTTGTATTTTTCCTTAAAGTTTTAAGTTTTAAAGATTTAATTTAATTATTTTTTTATGTCAGCTTTACTTTACAGCACTTCTTTGCATGTACCCAAGATGTCTGCACAATACTATAAGCATTAAAGCAAACTATGATCTTTACATTAAGGATTATAATGACAAGAGTAAACACAAGATAAGAGCATGTGAGACCTTGATGACAAGATTGAAGCTTTGGTACAGATCCCTCCTAACTGGCTTTAGAAGGCGGAGCTCTGCTGTGGTCCTGTTCAAAGAAAAGAACTCTGGCTGGCCTGAAGTTGAAAAGAGAGTAATAAATACAAATTACATTGCATCTTCTCTGAAAAACAGCAATGTTTCTTTTTAAATCAAAGATTTATGATGCCTTGGATACCCACCATCCAGAATAAAGTAAAGAATGCCAGGTCTATCTGATGGAGGCTGAATGTTCCTGTCCTGGTCAACTGCTCGGATGGGTGGTGTCACATTTAGGGGATTCAGTTTGCTCTAAAAAGAATGGATTGAAGGTTGACCATGAGACTCAACTTTGAACCTGAGATTTCAAGGTTTGCCTTACTATGTGAGGACATTCTATTGTCATAATTAATGTTATGTTACTCTTTTGTTTGTTTGATTTTTTTTTAATACAAGTTGCCACTTTTCTTATTTTGACCAATCAAAGGTCTCATCAAGGTCACAACTGTAAGATAGTCTTATCCTTGTGGGGACATTTGATAAAATAAATTAATTTTTTTTTAAAAATCACACAAACAAAAAGACTGCATATCTGATAAACATACGATTTTATTCGAAAGCCAAGAAGACTGATATATGATATATATAAAGATGGTAAATTAGTACTGATCTGTAACTCTTTCCCACCTGAGACATTCAAGAATACAGAAACCTCCATTGTACATGAGAAATAATGAGAAGAAAGAGGCCTTTATATTACACTGTACCTCATAATGTCTGGATCTCTGCTGTTACTACTAACACCAACTACTGCTATTTATAGAAAATCACAATCAAAATATGAATAAAAAAAGAGGGACAGGGAAAACACAAATGGCAGAATAGAACTGTACACTGTCTAGTTTAGTTAACCCTGCTGAGAGATTATATACATTTACTGCTTTTGTTTTTCACAAATGTCGGCAGTACTACAGGGAAGCATAAATTCAAAGCAATTAAAATAGCAAAAAAGTGAAACCTCACTAAAGCTTCACGAACTGTCTCTTTAGTAAGTTTTTATTATTATTTAAATCTGCCTCCACAGACACACAGGCAACCAAATAAACTCATTACCTCAGATAATAGAGTATATAGGGGTTTTTGGAGAAAATGTATTAAATTAATAAAGAAATAAAGAAATCAAAATCAATCAAGCAATATATGTAGACGCTTCCCTAAGTAATTCAGGACAGCTTTTCTTCACACTCCCTGTGTCTGACATTCTAGGTTTTCAATTGCTCTACCCTTTAGCCACAAAAGTTGGGTCATTCATATGACTCAAGCAATCACCAGTCTCTCTGTATTTTGAATAGGGATTTTAAGTGTCTAAATTTCAAGGCTTATTTTATGTTGTTAGTAGAATCACTGAAATTAATCATTAAATAAAAACACACACATATAACTGAAAATTACATACATTTATTAATTGAGTTATATATTTTATGGCACTTTTTTATATTCATTTTTAATTTTACTATTAATTATTAAAATGTTTTATGGCACATTTACTTATTTATAATCACTTTTAATATTACTATTATTTATAGTAAATTGGAGGCATTGGTAGTGTTGTGTGCATTCACAAGGATACATATATATAAGATTTGCAAATGTAGCAAATAACAGGGTGGAGCACAGCTAGAAGGAGAAGCTGCCTTTATGAGCTTGGCCATCTGTAAACAGTTTTCCATAAAATATGATGCTCCCAAGCAAGCAATAGAGATAGCAGTTACTTATTTACAGCGTCTGTCCCTCTCTTCACTGCTGGAGGAAAACACATACATCTACTCCTGGTCTAGAACACCTCCTTTTCAAAAGCACCACTATCATCCTCTCTGATGGCCAGTGTAGGACTGATGTGTGTGTTCTCTCCATTTTGATGCTTTCTCTGCTCAGTGCACTTCTCTATACATCATGCTGTTGTAAAATGTTTTGCACACAAAAAGAGACCACAGTAGTATAGGTACTATAACATTACACCCTTATTTCCTTGGCAATCATCCAGGCTGGTTGTCCATGGTGGATGTGTAGAACAATACAATATTGAAGCTTGATTTGGAAGTGAACTTCATGTACTCTTAAATAAACCATTTTTCATCATTGTATAGTATAATGTACTCATTTCTGACCCCATCCCCGTCAGCCATGATACAGCACGCATGGAGCAGAGCTGCAACAGCTAGCAATTCAGACAATGAAATTTGTTTATTAAAACAAATAATTTACTAATCAACTAATTTTCAACTAATTTTATTGCATACATTAAGTATAGTTTTGCTTGTGTTTCTTCTTATTTTAATTAATTATTTAATTCATTCATTCATTTTCTTGACCGTTTATTCCTTTTCAGGGTCACGGGAGAGCCGGTGCCTAGCTGGCAGCATAGGGCGCAAGG
>JAOTRJ010000043.1:13766585-13776991 GCA_028564905.1 Leptodoras praelongus | reverse complement strand
CTGAAGCATTAAGAGTTCCTTTCACTGGAACTAAGGGGCCGAGCCCAACTCCTGAAAAACAACCCCACACCATAATATCCCTCCACCAAACTTTACACTTGGCACATTACAGTCAGACAAGTACAGTTCTTCTGGCAATCTCCAAACCCAGACTCATCCATCAGATTGCCAGATGGAGAAGCATGATTCGTCACTCCAGAGAACACATCTCCACTGCCATAGAGTCCAGTGGCGGTGTGATTTACGCCACTGCAACTGACGCTTTGCATTGCACTTGGTGATATAAGGCTCGGCCATGGAAACCATTCCATGAAGCTCTCTGTGCATTGTTCTTCAGCTAACCTGAAGGCCATATGAAGTTTGGAGGTCTGTAGTGATTGATTCTTCAGAAAGTTGGTGACCTCTGTGCACTATGCACCTCAGCATCCCATTCTTTGAGAGCGACCCATTCTTTCATTAATATTTGTAGAAGCATTCTGCATGCCTAGGTAGGTCTCCCACAGGATCTTGAAGGGAACATTGCACAGGGAATGTCCAAGCCATTCTTCGAGTCACAGTACACAAAATGAAATGCTCATACATGAAAATCCAAAACTTTGCTTCTACCTCCAAAATGCTATGACCCATCTCATGAGCTGGGTTGAACATTGTAAAATCGTGATAATTTGCCATTCTCTTGGTGAAAACGGCTCTAGAAGCTTGTAAACATATGTAAACAAGTCTAGTTAGTGTGCATCATATAGATTAATACTACTATTAATAAGATATCTGTATATCTATCTATATGATATTCAAAGTAGCTGTCAAGTACATGTGGTTTTAAAGAAATGTGCAAATAAGATATATAAGAATGTGCAGATACAAATGATAATAAGTCCAGTACGTAGTCCATAGTGTCAAAGGTGTATTGCAGTAATTAAGCGAAGCCACAATCTGAAACTTGATCTTATGATGATCAAAATGTAAACTCCTTATTCCCTGCAGAAAGGTTCCAGCTTTAGTCTGATTAGCTGTCAAATTAGAAGACCTTGGAGTAATCAAACTGCAGGAGATCAGGAACAAAAGTGTACAGTGAGTGTGGGTTAGAAGTGTTATGATGTTAGAGGTGTAGAGCAGGTGCTCTCTGAAGAGATAAGTCTGCAAGAGGTTCTTGAAGATGGAGAAGGATGCCCCTGCTCTGATGGCATCTGGTAGCTTGTTCCACCATCAGGAAACCACAAACAAGAAAAGTTTGGACTAAGACTGCCTTATGTGAAGGGGTTGCAGTGCCAGACAATGTTCCTTGGAGAAACGCAGAGGCTGAGAAGGAGCCTAGGTCTGTATGATAGAGTTCAAGCAGATGGATGCAGACCCAGTAGTCACTCTATAGGTAAGAATTAGGGGTAGAAGGGCACTGCAGTAGTCAAGGCAAGAGATAACTAGAGTCAGGTAAGGCCTGATTTTCCTAATGTTATATAGTACAAAGTGGCACAACTCGGAGACAGATGCAGCATGGTCGGTGAAAGGCAGCTGGTCATCAAATCATGATACCCAGGTTTCTGACAACTTTGGTTGGCTTGAGATAGAGAAAAAAAAAAAAATCCTCACTAAACTTAAGGTTAACGAAATGCTTGTTTGTTTTGACTTAAATTAATGGTTTCTTATATTACCTGTGATGCCATTTGACTACCTGTTGACAGTGGCTCCAGTAGGATTTAGTCCTTGCTACATCTCCACCCAAAGAGACCAATACATGAGTGCTTTAGTCCATCCAGCTGTCTCAGCCAAGCAATATGGCAATTGCAATCATGTGGTTATACTCAATAATGGCACGGCCACGACAAGGCTGTAAGCATGATGCCACAGGTTGAGTACAACAGTTAAACACAGCCATGCCGATATTCAGTATATTTGCACCAATTGAGTGCAATATTGCTTAAACACCAGACTTATAAATAAGAAACTAATAATGGGTAACTTAACTTCCGTACACAGTAAGGCTAATATGACTAATTATTCATTTTTGCTCTACAAATGGAAATAGATTACAATGTACAATGATTTGTACACTCACTGCTTTGTTTGTGTTTTTAGGGCCTTTTTATTACTAAATACTAAAAAATGCAGCATCAACCAACAAATTAGCACCAGAATTGCTAAACACATGACAGGCATTGCAATATTAAAACTTTCAGCTGTCCCTTAAGTAAAAGGTACATCCAACCAACAGAAAAATATGGACCATGTTCAGTTTGAAGCTCTGAATGATTGAACAAGAAAATAAAGTAACATTTTCCAGTGCTAGTGTGTTGCACATATAGATAGTTTTTCAGCAAAAGATTATTTGCTTTGGGCCAGGGCTAGACTACACTGAAATTATGAGATTATATATGGCAACCTTTTTTTATTAAAGGTGATGCTGCCAAATGCAAGTAAACCAATGCATTTTGTGAGTTTGTAATGACCCTACTGAAAGAAATCTTTTATTTACAAGAAATTATTTTGTGACCCTGACTTTCTTGTAGTCCTGAAGTTTTCTCTCTTGAACAGAATAATGGGCATCTTGAAAAAATCTGATATTTTTACAGTCATCAGGTTACTTTGTTCATGTGAATGCCTCCATTGTCATTATATGCACACTTGTTAATTGGGTGTAGTGTGTTGGAAAGTGTCTTGGTATTTGTGAACCAGCCCATGACGTCAAGCAGTTTGATAAAGGGAGGTGTGAGAACAGAATATGGATTGTTGGGCTAGCTCTTTTAAAACGTTGAGGAGCACTTGCTTAATTGAATTTGAACAATAATTTTACACTTTTCAGGCTGTCATGACTTCTTTACCACTCAGCAGATGCTTTTGATCTTTTAGAAGCAAGTGAAGGACTCCATAGTTATTAATATGCACTTGGTCTGAATTCTGTCTTCTATAAATAACCTGTCACTGTTGCATGTATGGCTCTGTGCCATTCTGTTGAGTTCTTCATTACCATTATTCAGTCTTCATTACCAACATTCAGTCTTTTTTTTCCTTTATTCTTCTTTTCAGCAGTCATTTATATTGTTATGCTATTTGTGTCAATGTATAGTATAAAGTGGGAGTAACATTGTGGCCAGGACTGTGGTGCGTTACAGGATCTCTCTGCACTGGACTACATAATATGCAAATAGATCTAGTACTGTGGTGTCCAACCTTATCCACAAAGGGCTGTTGTGGGTGTAGGTTTTCCTTCCATTCAATCACTGGATCTAATAAATAGGTCTTGACTTTCAGGAGTGTGTGACTTCTGCTTGGCTGGAAAGAAAACCTGCAGCCACACAAGCTGTTCTTGTAAAAGACTGGACACCACTGATCTAGTATAAGACAGGAGCCATGGACAAGGCTTTAGTTTCAGTAAAAAATAGAGGTTTTCATTGTTGGCCCTGCAGCACTGGTTTTATTTATGATCATATTTATGCCAACAAAACATTTGTATATCTTGTATTATTTACACAGATATGACTGGGGTAGAGGAGGTGCCACTGTGTCGTCCTTCTCATAGTTCAAGAAGGGTGCATGAGTTAAGCCCCAACACAAATGGAGCTGCTCCGTGTGCTGTGGAGGAAGATCTCAAACCTGAGGAGGAAGAGCTAGTCACAGAAGGAGCTCGGCCAATACAGATTGTCGTTGCAAATGAAGATGACCATAAATTTGAATTAGATGCTGTGGCATTGGAGAAGATCCTAATGCAAGATCATATCAAGGACCTCAATGTGGTTGTGCTTTCTGTGGCTGGTGCTTTTCGCAAGGGCAAATCCTTCCTGCTGGACTTCATGCTACGTTATATGCACAATCAGGTTAGAAATGTATGCTCCACAATGTTATGTTCATGGCCATAAAATCATCTGCATGTTGTCAATATGTATGACCCTTATCTTCACTGGTATGCCATGACTGTTTCCCTGAAGCACAAAACCAGCCTGGCCTGTTAACGTTGTTCTGTATAAAAAGGCAGTTATAAGCATGCCGGTCTTGTTCTTGTCATGTTCTCTAGTCATCTGAGTCATGGATGGGAGGAGATGATGAGCCACTAACAGGTTTCTCCTGGAGGGGGGGTTGTGAGAGAGAAACAACAGGAATACAGGCCTGGAGTGAAGTGTTTGTGGTGGAAAAGACTGATGGCAGTAAGGTGAGATGTTCCATATTTACTCATCTGCTTAAGTCACAACTTGTTTGTTCTCAGTTAGTGTTTAATCAAAGCTTCTTACTCTTCAGGTTGCTGTCCTGCTGGTCGATACTCAGGGAGCTTTTGACAGTCAGTCCACTATTAAAGACTGTGCTACGGTTTTTGCCCTCAGCACTATGACCAGCTCCATACAGGTGTGTTTAACAAGGACAGCGAAAAGCTCACCTGCCTTATGTACTCGGGCACATTTGCAAGTCCTTATGACAACTGGGTGTGTGTGTTTACTAAAGTGCTTGCAATGCATTCCTTTTGTTTGCACTAGGTTTATAATCTTTCACAGAATATTCAAGAAGATGACCTGCAGCATCTCCAGGTATGTGATCTGTGTATGTGTGGTGACTTGGGAAAACCCTTTGTCAGATTCTGAGATTGGGTGATCTGAATTGACATTTTCTGTGATTTGCATAGAAAATCACATTTTCCTAAACTGAAAATTTTCCCTTTATCATCACCTCTTACATCAGTCTCTTACATATCACCCGATGTAAAAGTCAGTCATAGCTTTCAAACACAAGCATCGTCTTCGACTTTTCACCTTTCTCAGTTTTTCTCTATTTATGTCTGTTTTTCTACGGCATATAACTTTCAGATTGTGAGAAAAATACACATGGCTAGCACTAGGTTCTCAACATCTTTATTTACTGCTGCATTGGTTACCCTTGTTCCTCACCCAACATGACCTTTGCAGACCAATAGCTTAGGCAAGGTTAGAAAGTATCCTAACTTTGTTTTGGAAAAATACATTTACATTTTTAGATGCAAAGCACCTATGGACGTGGCTTGTAATGCTCAAACTCACTCACTCGCACACATCTAACAATAATATCCACAAGGGAGTGCTTTGGTGCTTCACATCCAATGCACTGTGTCCTTGTTTTAAAGTAGGGATGTCCATGTACACTTTATGGGCAAAAGTTTGTGGACACCTGACCCATCATGTGCTTTTGGATGATCCTATTCCGGATGTAGTCCCCCTTTTTTGTTATAATAAGCCTTACCAGACGCTTGAATCTTTCCACTATATTTTGGAGCGTGGCTGAGGGGATTTGTCTTCAACCTCAAGACTATTAGTGAGGTTAGGCACTAATATAAGACTATGAGGCCCTGGAGAATCAGTATTCCCAGGTGTTCAGTGGGGCTGAGGTCAGGGCTTTGTGTAGGCCACTTGAGTTCTTTCACTCCTGCCTTGGCAAACCTATACAAATATGTGTTTACAACTTTTGAGTAACACTTTGGGGGTAATCCCACATATAGGTGTGATGGTCAGGTGTCCACAAACACTTCGCACAGATTTCAAAGACATACTTTGTTCATGTTATGATCTTTTCTGTCTGTCAGATTAGAACAGGACATGTATCTTTCTCTACCACATATCCAGCCCTTAGTTACAATTGTGTGCAATCTAGTGTGTGCCATATTAAGTGAAGTAATAAAAAAGTATGGTGGCACAGTGATGCACCAGGTAATGTTGCTGCCTCAGCATTCCAAGGTCCTTGGTTTCATCCTGAGTTTGGGTTTGAGTTTCATCCTGTTGGTGTGTAATTTCACATGCACTCGTTTCCTCAGGGATCTCCAGTTTCTTCCCACTTCCCTAAATGCTGCTAGATGGATACTCTAAATTGCTCTTGGTTGTAAATGAAGTGTACACCTAGCGTTCTGTGGTGTCCGATCCAGGGTGCGTTTCCATTTCACACCCAGTGTTCTAAGGATTTTCACTTACCAGTTTATTGGGTAGGGTGACGCGGTGGCTCAGTGGTTAGCACCGTCGCCTCACAGCAAGAAGGTCCCAGGTTTGATCCCTGGGTGGGGCGGTCTCCCCGGTTTGATGTGGCATTGTAATCAAAAAAATGATTGAATGGATTTAGCCTTTTTTTCCCTCTCAGTGCAGGGTACACAACCTAATTTCAAAAAACTAATTAATGGCTCAGGTGATTGTAGGGTTCAAATTCATTTGTAACAGTTAATTGTTATGCTATTGCTTGGTTGAATTAAAAGGCTTTGCTTTTGTATGGTTGATGCTATTCTGTTGACTGTTATGTATATTATGTTGCAATACCAAATAGGTAGTTAGCATGATTTCTGAAGCACTTAGCCTTGGGTCTGTCCCACTTTCTGCTCATTCTTAGGCTGTCTTTATATTGGAATCCATTAAATGCTATGGTGGAACCAGAATATCTGGTCAAACATCATTCTTGAATGTCCAAGCATGTTGACTATATTACCATTAAAAATTTACAATATTATTGTTAGTAGTGTTCATCAATCCACACTAACACTAAAAGACACTAAGCTTGGTTATGGAGCAGGCAGTCAAAATCATTCTACTTTAGCTTGAATCTGATTTAATTTAAGAATAATCCTGCTGCTGATATTGGTTTCTACAAGTTTTTTTTATACATGTCCTTTTTATAGCTTTTTACAGAATATGGTCGTCTGGCAATGGAGGAGATCTATGAAAAGCCATTTCAGGTAATAAACACATTGATTTGTACATTGAGTGGGTTATATCTTGTTCAGCAAATGAATTGATCTTCATGCTTTGTCTTGCCTTGTTTAATATGTTTGTCTGGGCTGATCTGAATGAGTTTCTTTTTTCCCCCAGAAACTTCTGTTTCTGATCAGAGACTGGTGCTATCCCTATGAGCATGAGTATGGAATTCATGGAGGGAATCGCTTCTTGGAACGGCGCTTACAGGTGAGTTCTGGAGAGCAAATTGGTTTAGTTGTACATTCAGAAGTTATACTAGATGTATTTGTATTGATTGTGTAGCTGAAGCAGAACCAGCATGAGGAGCTACAGAACGTGAGGAAGCACATCCACTCATGTTTCTCAAGCATTGATTGTTTTCTGCTGCCTCATCCAGGCCTGAAGGTTGCAATTAACCCCTACTTTGATGGCAGACTGAAAGGTTGTAATAATCTTCCTTACTAAACAAAATGCACTCAAACACAAAACAGCAGTGCTTTAATCTTGCAGTACGTTTTGCAGATATTGATAGGGATTTTAAGAAGGAGCTGCAGAACCTGGTGCCTTTGCTACTGGCCCCTGAGAACCTGGTGGAGAAAGAAATTAATGGGGCCAAGGTGACATGCAAGGACCTACTGGAGTATTTCAAGGTTAGGCTTAATTTTATAAACCTATAAAGTATAAACATAGTTTCCATTGTATTTATTGCTATAAACATGGTAGTAATGTCATGTACTAAATCAGGAAATCTTGACTTGGAAATATAGCCTCTTGACAACAATTTGCCCTTTATCTCAGGGGCTCCATGAGCTATCACTAATTAGGACTTTAGGATTCCATGATAATGTAATGTGACTTTTTGTAAAAAAAAAAATTAGTGTACTGCATGGTGATGCATTGAATAACGTTACCACCTCACAGCTTTGTGGTCCTGGGTTCGACCCTGAGCTTGGGTTACTGTCTGTACAGAGAATTTTCTCACCATTTGTATAGTTGAGTTTCCTCCCACTATCCAAAAAGACCCGCAAATCGGCAGATTGGTTATGCTAAATTGCCCCTAGGATCTGAATGAGTGTGTGGATGTTTGTGCATGGCATCCCCAGGTGAATTCTCCTGCTTTGTGCTCAATGTTGCTGGGATAGGCTCTGGATCCACTCAGATCTGCCACCCTGACTAGTATAAAGCAATTACTGAAGATGATTGAATGATGGTTTATTGTTATAAATGGATAATCTTGTTTAAATATACACAAAAATGTGTTGTTGAGGGTCATCACATTTATAAATCAGTGATATCCAATCAAATGAACATCTGATCTGATCTGTGTTTTATATTTTAGGCATACATCAAAATCTACCAAGGTGAGGAGCTCCCTCATCCAAAGTCCATGTTGCAGGTAGGCATCTACTATGCTATAGTTCACCTATAATCAGAGATGATATGAGCGTGACAGCCCACAGTATAAAATATGAATAGGAAGTCCTTTCTTCTATAATAAAAAGATCCAATCACTGTGTTGGTTGCCAGAAAATGTCAGATTCAGAAAATAACTTCCCAGTAGTGCTGCCAAGAATGCTGCCATGTGTACTAGAATGAGTTTGCTGTATATTGACAATTTGATTCTTTCAACTCTTTCACCCACTGTTCTATTTAACTCTAGGCAACTGCTGAAGCCAACAACTTGACAGCAGTGGCTGGGGCAAAGGACACTTACAGCCGAACCATGGAACAAGTAAATATTTTTTCTTCTGTTTTTGACTATGTACCATATGACTTCAAATAAACCACAAAATCTTGACTCCTTTTAAGTAACTTTTATAAAAGTAGTCCTAAGAAAGATAGGGACTTGATTTCACTCTTTACATAGCTGGAATGTGATGTGACGAGGTCACCTAGATAACTCAAAATAGTATGAGGCCATTGCACTAAGATAGAAAGTTTTAATGTGGCCTAGATAACTCGGTCTCAAACACTGAACCACAGTGAATATTTCTTATCTGGGATGGGTCATCAGTGGCATTTTAACACTTGGAATTTTGTACTTATCTTTTATTTATTCCTCCTGTTCCCCATGTGTAGATATGTGGTGGAGACAAACCATACATTGCGCCAGTTGACCTCCAGCGCTATCATGATGAGCTGAAGCAAAACTCTGTCCACCAGTTCCGTGCTGTTAAGAAAATGGGAGGTGTTCAGTTTAGCCAGCGGTACCAGGAACAGCTGGAGTCTGAGCTTGATGAAGTTTATGCTAATTTCATCAAGCACAATGAAAGCAAGAACATTTTCTATGCAGCAAGAACACCTGCAACATTGTTTGCTGTCATGTTTGCCGCCTACATTGTCTCCGGAGTAACTGGGTTCATCGGCTTATCAATGATCGCTGCGCTGGCCAGCCTTGTGATGGGGGTATCCTTAATGTCACTGTGCGCATGGGCCTATGTGAGATATTCAGGCGAATATCGAGAAATAGGTGTAGCTATAGACCTTACAGCAGAAGCCCTGTGGGAGCAGGTGGGTGGATCTCTATTTCTATTATTTCCTTTTTTTTAAGATGTGTTTTTCCACAATGTAGATTCCAAGATTATCACCATTATATTTGTGTGTATGGTACATTGTAATTACTTATTTGAATATATAGTAATAACAAGTGCTATAAAGTAATAATAAGTGAAAAGCTATCAGTACATGTCTATGCTTGCTTTGTATACCAGTCAATAGCTGTGCTAAATGTGATCAGGCTGAGAAACTGACTAAACTATAAAGCAGGTGTCAACCAATTATCAGGCAAAATATAATGTATATCAGAAAACAAGGAATTACTCTGTACTCTTGAGCATTAAATGTTAAGGATGATCACCTGCGATCAACGGCCGCATATAATTACATGGTATACATTTCATTGACACAGCCAGGGAAGTGCTGGGATCATGTTCTCCAAGTGTCCATCCCTACTGTAAGACAAGGAGTTCAGGTTTATTTTAGCATCACTGCATTGCAGCTTAAAGAAGCTGCACTCTTCATGGCTCCTCTCAGTTTTGACTTTTCTTGTATATGACTTCCCTATACCTGCCCTTGTTCACCTTGCTGGCCATGGTGCCTGTTTTGGCAACAAGGTTTTTTTTTTGTCTGCCCATGGCCCTTATCAAGAATTCTAACAGTAAAAATATTTAAACAAGTTAAAAATGCCCATCTGGCTGGCATTCATAAGCTGAAGGGTGATTCATGGTATGTTTTCATGTCCCCCTTCCTCTTGGAAAGGGCCAATTAGCCAGTAGAAATTAGATGCACAACCACACACCCAAGTATTTGAAGTAGCAGTGGTCAGTGACACTGGCAGTCAGGAGAGTAAGCTTGTTCTTATTCTCCATATCTGCTAGTTTAAATTCAAATCTGAATAATTATAATATCTGATGTGACACAAGTGAGCTATTTGAGCTATACACTTTCATACAGAACTGTTTGTGATGTTGACAGATGGAGAGTTTCATTTATTTCAGAGCAGTCTGGTGAACCCTCACCTGTTTGCTTGTTATCACATTATATTGAGGCCTTTAGTATTATGCTTCATCTGATGGTACACCATCTGATCATCTCCCTAACAACCTGAGAGTGGTCTGCAGCTGAGTACAATTCAAATAATAATTACAGTAATGCATTCTGATAAAGGGCGGCACGGTGGCGCAGTGGATAGCGCTGTCGCCTCACAGCAAGAAGGACCCAGGTTCGATCCCCGGGTGGGGC
>JAOTRJ010000043.1:13721035-13737844 GCA_028564905.1 Leptodoras praelongus | reverse complement strand
TTCATTCATTCATTCATTCATTTTCTTAACTGCTTATTCCTTTTCAGGGTCACGGAAGAGCCGGTGCCTAGCCGGCAAATTAGGCCGCAAGCCAGGAACAACCCTAGACAGGGCGCCAATCCATCGTAGGGCACACACACTCACACACACTAGGGCCACTTTTAGAGACACCAATCAACCTAACGTGCATGTCTTTGGTCTGTGGGAGGAAACTGGAGTACCCGGAATAAACCCACGAGGACACGGGGAGGACATGCAGACTCCACACAGAAAGGACCCAGAACGCCCCACCCAGGAATCAAACCCGTGAGGAAGCGACAGTGCTACCCACCGAGCCACCGTGTCGCCCACATGTTGAATTATCCTCATGTAATTTTATTTTCACATAGTTCATTTATTTTATCATTTTATTTATTTGTTTGTTTATTTATCTCATGTAGTGCATACACACACATTCCTTTCTGTGTGGAGTATGCATGTCCTCCCCGCATGTGCGTCGGTTTACTCTGGGTACTCCGGATTCCTCCCACAGACCAAAGATATTCAAGTTTGGTGAATTGGACATACAAAATTACCCTATGACTGTGTTTGAAAGTTGAACTTGTGTACTGATGAAAAGACTTGTGTATCTATGTAACCTTGTGCTCTACATGTAAGGCCAATGATGCTGAAATCTTTACATGCTATATTTTCACATGTAAGAAGTGTTTTTTCAAGTGATTCACTTAATTTACATGTAAATGTAGGGCATGTGTTTTTTCCACACGTAATCACATATATGTGTTCAGGGCATAACATGGGAATTAATAATCATGATGTAAGAATGAAATGTAATTTTGGTTGTCTTGGGGCATTCAGAGCTGCTTCACTTTGTCTGTTGCCCCCACTGTTGTCCTCACCTGTTGCTTACTAAAACAACAGTGAATGCCAACAAGGCATCAGATGTCCATGTGAGTGCCAAAAGAAAACAGCTAAATATTTTTTGATTTCTTTAGAGAAATCTGACTACTAGCATAGACTGTGTGTATACAGATGATTTTTAAGACATTAGCTACTAATCACATATATTTACTGTAGAATAGTACCATACTGAAAACTAAAAGAATGTCCCAACAGATAACTTACTATTCCTCCCACTTATAAATGAGGGGGAGATTATGGAAGTATGGCATTACAGCTCAGTTGACCCTTGTAGGTGTGGCTGAATTCCTTTTTTTTTTTTTTTTTTTTACAATGAAACTATTATAGGGACTGAAGTTGTATCAGTTAATTTGCTAGACATTCTTTAATGGTTTACTATAAAAACATTTCACTGGTCTTTTTCATTTAAAAGCACATTAGAAAAAAAATAATCATCAAAGGTTCTTTGGATATTTCATCCCTTTTTACCTCCTAAATGAGTTTTACTTGGAACTCTCTCTGATAGGGAACAACTGTTAGCATCTGAATTGAAAGTTTAACGGTTTGCCTGTAAGGACAAAACAACGACCTGTTAATGCTCCTCATAAAGCTGTATGACCACACTGATGCTGCATGTTTGATTAAGAATAACTGTTGTAAGAAGGTTTGCTTTTTTTAAAAAATCATAATGAAATACTTTATGAGCAAATATCAAGTGTCAAGAATAGACAGAAACCAGTTTACTAAATGATTGCTAGTCTAATGATGCTGTCTACAGAAGGAATCCAGTCAACTATAACTATAAAGGACACTGAGATATTCACATACTCTTTAATATCATTGAATCTTATCAGGGTTATACCTTCTTGGTATATCCTGGTCAGTATATCAAACGGTTGGCTGGTGAAATAAGGCTTCCTGTTCTCATTTTCACTGAAAAGAATCTAAAGATGTCCTATGCACTAGTACATTTCAAAGTACCCTTCCCTACCTCCCTTCTGGGTTCTCCTACACATTACTTCTCCCTCCTCCCTCCCCTTGGCGCTCAGGCACCCCTCCTCCTAGTTGCTGAGTGGTCGTGCTGCTGGAGGCCGGCGTTCACATTCTCCTCACTGAGTGCAGAAGAGACTCTTCTCACAATATCACATACTCTCATAAAGACAAGGACACAGAGGCTTTTACACACTGACATCCAGATAGGTATTTTGCCAACATGTCCAAAAAGAATTTCACACTGTAGTGGATCCTGGTGGGTTATTTAACCCTTAATTTGATTGAACACTTAACTCAAGGAAATGGAACTTCAGCACAGATATATTCAAAATAAGATGACCATCTAAAAACTTCAAGAAGGAGGTTTCCTTTATTACCATCAGTGAAGACTGCTGGAACGACTGTACTGGACTTCCATGATGAGCTTGAAAAGAAGAAAGAGCACGGCGTTTAGCTGGCACAAGTCATTTACCATCCTCACACCTTGGAGGAAAGGTAAGACTCTGATTACCTGCTTTGCCAACCTGTTTATGTGAGATCATGTTACGTCTAATTGGCAGACAAGAACAACAGATGGATTAGTGGCTGCAGGGAGCAATTTTTATGGCTGTGGTGTAATTTATTTATTTTTTTTGCAAGCAAACTGCAACTGTGTGCCAAATGTATACACAGCCATTTGCCATAACTTTATAACTTTAATTATATCTAACTAAGGAGATTTAATTTTAATGTCAATGAGATTGGGAATGTATAATTATTAATTAATATATTGATATATAATTAGTTATTAAAATATTTAGCATTCTAAGAAATGCTTCAGGCATCTGTGTGAAACCTATTATTCACATTTTGTATCTACACAATGAGATTTGAAACTTACAGTAAGTAAAAAACTAAAATTAGGCAACATTAATACCTAATTCCTTACAATCTGTTTTCTTGAGGCTTTGTAGTGATCAGTAAAGTATGGCATACTGAAATGAGATTCTGTACAGAAAGTAATCGGTTCACTTTAATTAGTGAGCTTTACTTTAGCAGGCTTTATCTTTTTTGCCATCTGTTACAAATGTAAATTGAGACAACATATTTATGTGTGGAATAAAATAGAGTGCTCACACTATAATTTGTTATAAATGTAAAATGCTTGGCGGTTAAATTAGAGTTCATAAAATGCATTTCATATTTCATGCACATTGTTATGACAAGTAAATTAATAGTTGGCTAAACATTATCATTGGGGTTCTAAAATAATTTTATACAAAATGCATTAGAATTCAGTCCTAGGCAATCCTGTGTTATAAAATATGGTGTCACCTGTGAAATGACAGACACTGCCATGAACTTTTTTGTTTCAGTAAATATCTGACTCATATCAAAGCAGAGTTATAGATATAAGTTACTCCCTAAATCAGGTGCTGACTGCAGAAATTATTGTCCTCAGTTTTAAGGCATTTTAGATTATTTGTCTTATTATTATCTGATTTATTCTGAATATTATCAGGTTATTATCTGTTTGACTGTGAGTCAGCGTATAAAGTGTATTACAATAGTTTCTAATGGCTTTGAATCCTTCTAGGACTGATCCATTAAGCCAGTAATTTTTGGCAGTGAGAGATTTAGGACACATCTTTGGGTATGTGCACATCTTGGGAAATCTATACTGGAGTTACTGCTCCTGCACATTCTTTTCTTATCATAACAACGTCGGATAATGAAAGACTGTACCCTTCCAACTCACATTGATAATGTGTCTGGAAGGGCTTCTCAGGATTCCCATCCCAACCAGAGAATGGAGGGGAAATACTCCATTATCGCACTGAGAGACAGACAGGCGAGAAGTGCTGAGCTTATAGAAAGAGGGTGGGGGAGGCGGGAAGGTGTGCAGCCGCATTTCACACCTCATGAAACGTGACATCTGGTCTTTGTCATCCAAAGTGATGATACACAAGGCCAACGAAAAGCAGCAATTCCCTCAAACTGTTTATCAGCGGTTAGCTGAGAATGACTGTTAGTCTGATGCAATATGCTCATTCAAATAGGCAGAATAAACTGATCATTTTTAGAGGTAATTAAAACAATTTGATTGACTGTGGCTCATCAAA
Source organism: Leptodoras praelongus (assembly GCA_028564905.1). NCBI lineage: Eukaryota > Metazoa > Chordata > Actinopteri > Siluriformes > Doradidae > Leptodoras > Leptodoras praelongus. The sequence goes on along the minus strand of JAOTRJ010000043.1, from coordinate 13,733,849 downwards.
GAGAATAAGCTTGGTGAGGAGTGATAGTAGCATTTCTTATTTGAATCTTATCTAAGCTAATCTTAATGAGTCACCTACATTTAAAGGAAATTTTATTGCTGAATAATTCAACCATGCCCATTAGTTGCGTGTTAGTATTATGTTAGTATATGCCCATTAGTATCGCATGTTGCGATAAAGAAATTTCATCTTGTGGTCATTGGGTCTGACCACCCATAGTGCTAGCCAGCTTCTGACATTCTCTTAAGCTCTTTTAACCATAAAAATAGCAGACCTGTCTTGGCCTGCCTCTGACCTCTCCACCCAGGAGCTCAGTGTCTGAGCCATGGGACAGCCTAGCCCAAGGCTAAGAGAAAACTTTACTTATGTGAGAAAATATCTGGCTTGGCCAATGAGCTTACTATAACACAGATTTAAGATTGGTGCAGATTTAAAAAGTTTTGGTTTGGATTTTAACCCTGCTCAATATAACATTTTTGTCTTATACAAAAACATACACAAGACACTTTAAGTATAATGCATCTCTGTTCTGTCTCTTGTCAGTGGTCACCTCAGAGACAGACTAGGTAAATCTGACTAGGGCACAGTCTTTAGCTGAAGACTCCATATCTGTGCTTTTATCATGCTCATCATGGGGGCACTCAACACTAAGTCAGGGACGTAAGTCAGCACACCATGGGACTATTTACTGGTTGAGAAAATAAACTCTTTCCAACTACCTTTTTGCTCAGAGCAACATACTATCTTACCTGACATTAAACAACCCATGGCATGACATCATTAATATATATTAGAGGCATGTGAATGATGTTTGGGGCTACAACACCATAATAAAGTACTTTACATTGTTTTTTTCTGGATGTAACACCTGCTTCATAAAAAAAACAGAAGGCAATGCTGTACAGTCAGACATTGCTGTACATTGTTGCAAGAAGATTAGTCAGAGTGTAAGACTCTTCATATACTCTTCACCACTCTCTAATTCCATGCCTCTACAACTAAGAAGCTGCAATTACAGAAGTGAAATATCACATTGATCATTAATGAATTCCACCTTTTCTTAAATAGCTAAGCAATCACTCTTGGATTTATGGTCAAAGGAATGAGCATGACCAATGTTAATAATTAGTGACATATGTTTTGAATTGTGAAAGCTCACAAAATGTCCACAAGGAAAAGCTATTAAACTTTGCTTAAAGATATCTAATGCCCTTCTGTTTCTTATCAGCTGTCCCACATTCCTAATCATTGGCAAAGTTGAAAAACCAAAGCAAAAAAATAACTCCATAACTTGTGAGTGAGAACTGACTTTTTTATCAGCTTAAAATTTTGAGGTATTTTCCAGTAGTATGTAGGGCAAAAATCAGGTCCCCTAAAGCCAAACTACTGTCGCAGGTGAGACATAACTAAAATACTTGCTTTACAATTGGATAAAACATTGTGTGTTTTGGTGTGTAGAGCATGGAAGCAAAGTTTCCATGGAGTTCATGGATTCAGGTGCTTTTGAAATAATTTACTTGCATGAAATAAAAAAGTGCATCACGTTCATCTATGGTATAAACCTGTTTTTTTGCTGGTTATTATTTTTAATGGATTCATACTCCGGTGCATGTAGGACCTCAGCATTAATCACATTCCTGCCTGCCAGGGTCTGGATGAGGGCCTGTTTGATCTCTCTATACCAGCAGCCAGGTCTTGGGGGTGTTAATTGAAAACCAAGGGGGATTGAGATGCAGATTGCTTTCTCCTACAGAGTGGCACAAAAATGCTCCACCATCAGCAGTTCTGTATTTCTTACTGGCATACACTGCTGCATGAGAATCTGGATAGGCAAACATTTCTGATTGACCATTTAAATCGAATTAGCCCAGTTTGTCCCAGGCCTTTGAATCCAATTAAAACATGTTTGGCTATTTGGTCTGCTTGTATAGTGAGATTATCAACTTCACACATTCCATTGGCAGATATAAAACCTCCATGCATTCACTGCTCTAGCAGACATAGACATGTACTATAGTATCTACTATGTATATGTAGTGTTTTTCACTCAGGACTAATGTAACCATCTTGCACCAAAAGCCCCCACCATGGCAGAAAAAGTTATTGAGAGCATCACTTGAGTTCACTTTAGTGTTTTTCCAGGGTTATGTAAGACTTGAATTAATGTGATTAATATAAATTAATGTATGGTGTGTTAAAAAGCAATGTTCAATTACAGCTTCAGATAAATGGAACATTGATGAAAAAAACAAAAACAAACCTCATAGTGGTAGTCAGGAGCACATACCATCCAGGTTTATGCTGTGGCGCTTGTATTGATAGCCTGAGGGGTCCTGTCAGGAGAGTTCATGAGAAAAAGCTGGCAAAACATAGCCATTGTTTTGGATTGGGGAAAAAACCTAGACCAGGAGCAAAGTTTTTATGACCTTGAATGATTGAAATGGTATCATTGTTTGTGCAGAGCCACCATCCAATCTGAAAACACCTATCCATCTGAATGAAAAAACACATTCTTTTCCCAAAGATGTTAAATGACTAGTTATTTTTAACTGAAAAACTGAAAACAGCTATAATTGTGATCCTGACATCTTATGTACAGAATGTAGTCTGCTCTAAATACATTTAATTAAGAGTTCAATAAATGTAGCGACAAACCAAAATATATGACAACGTGTTGTCTTTTGAGAGGCCAAATCTACAGCCATTGCTTAAAGGATCAGAGGCAGCAGTCTAATTACAGTTTCCAGATAGGTAATTTCTGAGTCTGCTGTTAAAACGCTTAGTTGCTTGGGGTAGGAAGCTTATTATTTAGCCGGACCTAGAACACAGGTAACGGGTCTTTAAATTTCTGACAAAAAAGGAATACTTGACAGACACCTGAAAAGTATCAGATTGCCAAAGGCTAGAAATAGGAGAAGTCACATATGACTGAACCCTGTAATGTCATTAACTAAGCCACAAGATCAAAGCTGGACAGTTCAGTGCAGCAGACAGCCATAACTATAGGCTCAGTGCATCCTGAGCCTTTTTTGGATCTCTGATGCTAAAGAATGCTTTATAGTATAAAAGATAAGCTTTCAGCACTGTGAACAGATTTTTGAATACATGCCCTCACATATTATTTGAATACTGAGTTTGTGTCTGAAGTAACATGTCAGGGGCCTTCCTAAAGGAGAAAAGAGCATTTTTTCAAATTCCTATTCTGTTCTTGTCACCAAGTGCCTACTTATCTTGAAGAAACAAACCCACTGTGTTGACATAAATTATAAATGCAATCCCAATCCAATGTTCTTGATATATGATTTAAAAGTTTTTATTATTTGTTTAATAATTCATTCAAAAGCTGGGTGGTCACAAATTCCTCTTTTTCCTTCCTTCCTCAACTAATGTCAAACTGGAGCATGCCCCTCAGTTTTTTTTGTATTAGTACATAACATGATATATTGAGTGAAGTGAGTAAAATTTTTTATTCTTTTTGCAGGCAAAGGAAACATAGCTTTAGAAAATGAGGTTGTGCTGACGAAGATGAAGCTCTTCAAAAACGTCCATGAAAAACTTTTAAATACAGAGGACTCTGTTTCAAACATGTCCATGTCTGAGCTGGATATCCATACACCACTACAAGCTGAAGAAGCAATCTCTGTCAGCAGTGCAGCACCCGAACCAAACATTGTGGAGTCAAAGAAGGACTATTTAGCTGTGATTTTTTCCAGTTCCCAGTTGCCAGGTTTGTACAAATTTGAATCGGAGGACTCTGGGGTGGAGATGCCTAGTGGAGCGAACTCACCATCTACTCCAACAGGTTCAGAGCAGAGCTTTGTCGTTCACAGCAGAGAGTCTTCATGTGACTCTGGCAATCCAAACACTCTTATAGGAGCCAGCAGTCATTTCCTCTCACTGGAAAAGAGTACAGACTCCTTACACACTGAACATGCATCATGTACATATGCCCAAGAAACCGATCTCACGGTATTGCAAGACAGGCCGGAAGATGAGATGAATAATGTTCAACTGGAGGTTGTAAGAGATGAAGAAATGGTAGAAAATGGAATCTTGGTGAAAGCCTCAGAAAGCTGTGATGATGGCTCTTTATGTGCAGAGACAGCAGATACAATAACAGAGGGTGATGGTGCTGAGGACACAGGAACAATTATCCTTGGCATTGATGCATATGACGGGAACATGGAAGTGGATTTGCACCAGCAGCCATTAAGGAAAAGTATAACAAGTGACAGTCTGGATGAATACATGGAGGAGTGCTGCAGACTTAGTGAGGTAAATATAACAGTTTACAGTCTGCTTGGTATTTACTCAAAGACTATGAGATTATGTACAGGTCACCAATGTCTATGTGACTTCACAGAAGCAAGATGCTAAGATGAATGTTACTTTCAGAAGCAAAATACAACATTTAAGCAGTAAAACTAGGCAGCATTCACAGCCATTGCTTTTTTCACATATTACCAGGTATTATGCTAGCATCATGATTCGGACACATGACTCATTATCCTTTTTTCTTTTAACAGTCACTAATAAGCATAGTTCTGCAATTTCATATTACATTACCAAGTTGGTCTGGGATTTCAGGGTGGGAATCAAGTCACACGCAAACACGCCATTAGGAAATTCATACCTGGTTTGTGAAATTGCTTAGAAGTCAAAATATGCATACGCAATAACTCAGAATAAAAACTTATAAGCAAACCTATTAGTGTAAGAATCAGGGAATATATGTCCCTGTCAAGACCTTTTAAGATATAATGCTTGATTTCTATAACATTAAAAAAATTATAGAAGCACATTTATGATACTCTGAACAGTGTTCTCATTCATGTACATGCCTGGTAATGAACTCCACTTATTCTGCACCTGGCAGCTGTGCTACATCCTGTCTGATGTGTTGAACATATCTTCCTTTCATGCTTCATTAGACTATTTCCAAGTAGCCACTGCCTCAGACACAAGAGGTCTAATCAATGCACTTCACTAACAACTATTATAGCAGTAGTTAAATAGGTTGTTGTTTACAGCATATAGCATATAGCTAACATTAGCAAGCTAAAATACCTAAAAATTATAACTGAATTTACATCCAGACACTATCAAATATTCTTTGCACAAGACCCCAGAAAATGAGGTAATGCTAAACATGTGAGGGTCGTACTGATCTTTAGCACTGTCAATTAATTGAAAATCACTACTAATTGAAAGTGGACAGAATTACTACCATTATGTTAATGTGATGATGGAATTATTAAATACCTTAGCAAAATTGGGGGTAGCTAGTATATTACCAACAATAGGGAAAACGTGCCTACTTCCTTGCTGGAAAATCCAGCCAACTCTGACCGATTTAGTCAAAATGGTAAAATGTCTTTGCTAGCTGGTAAGTGCTGGTAGAAAGGAGATGGTTTCTGATTAGTACAGTTCTAATATAACACTATTGTTAAAAAAACACAGCAATTAAACAATTAGTAAATCTCAAACATCTATTGATTAGTTTGTTCAAGTAATAAGAATTACTTGAATAATATAAAATAACCTACAAGCATTCCAAAGATGGCCCACTAGCTTGATCCACAATGGATGTGTTTTAGCAGCTGGTAGCTGCTCAGACTGGATTTTTCAGCAGTGTTATCATTGTTAATACATAAAACATTACATTGTAATAGTATCTGTCCTGGTGCTGTCCTGTCAAAAGTAGGAATTTAGCAATAACTCTGGCAAAACATGCACTGTATGGTTGAATCGAGACTGTAATTTGCTAATCCAACCATTAAGGCCAGACTGAAATCCTCAGGGATGCCAGAACAAATAAACAATAAAGATCTGCCACACCTTATTGATGAACGGAATGTTTGGTTGTTTTCTCCCCAACATCTGCTGCTCCAAATAACTCAGTGACAGACAGCAGTAATACAACTTCGGTTTGACTGAGCAGGACAAGCTGCTATTAGGCGGCCAAATGTAAATTTCAGATAAGATAAAGATGTCTCTTCTACACCTTTGAAAAAAAAAATCTACATGCAAAATCTACATGTTCCATTATTGTCTTTTGTCCATTATTTTGACATTCTCCCAGCATACTGACTGAAATTATACATAGTACATCATAGTCTTTATTTACAAGAAGCAAAGAACATTCAGCTTTCAACAATATGGACTTTTTAAAGGTGATTTGTAAAAGAAATAGGAGCAGTAACAGATTTAAATCTACTGTATGTAGTGCTTTTCTAAGATCATACAATATGATAATATGTTGCTTTTAAGCCAGTTTTAAACAGTAAGAGTAATCAAATATCAAAAATCAATAATCTTTGCTTTGACTTAGAGACCACTAATATCTCCCAACAAATAGCTCACATGTTCACTTGGACGACATTCAGCGGTTCTTATAAATAGCTAGAAGAAGGGTAATTGCTCAGTTACTTCAGTGCACCACATGTAGCCTTTTTAATACAATAAAAGTGATTAATAAAAGATATGTGATTAAAAATTTTATTTGGCAAATTAATTCCAGAAAGAACGTGTCCAGAAAAATATTTTCACCTCCTTAGGACAAACTAATCATACTGTATTAGAGTGGTTTTCAATATGGTTTAGTAATTCCTTAGAGCAGTAAATTCTCTGGAGTAGGGAGTAGATTCCTTGGGAATCTAAGAGCATAGTGTTCTCCAGCATGGTCATGGCATGGGGTATGTTGTGTTCTGCTTCTGTACAGTACAGTGCTGTCGTTCTGGATTGTGTGCTCAGTGTAGTATTCTCTTCTTTTTATGGAGCCGCACATCACCCAGCACCTTTTCATCTGTGCTGAGTGACTGTGCAGATGTCTGAGCTGAATGAAAGCAGCATGGCCAAACATCCCTGCTGTCTGGGGCCTATCCTTTCTTAGCCTACCTGGATGCATCAAGCAGGTGTTAAAAAGCTCAAATTGCTCATTTATGTACCCAGTTAGAGCCTTTGCTAGTAGTTTGATAATCTTTCAGGGGCTGGTGACTTGTGTTTTTGAAACAGTTTTTTATAGAGTTGAGCACGGTGACGACAGGCAGACTGGGCAGTCAGCTCCAGCTTCATCATTACCTGTCAGCACACCTAATAAACTAATTCCTGTGCCCACCAAACAGAGCTCTTGGATTAAAAAAGGGATATTGGAACAAGGCTTTAAGATATTTTCCCATCCACTTCAACTATAGCAACTTCAAAGGGTTCCTCTCTACGTTTCTGCTAATCTGATTGGTTTCCTCCTTATGAGAGTTGAACATGGCTACAGTGCTGCTTTTATGGAAAGGAAAAGGACATATGTTGAAAGTATTTCTATCTAACCTGGCAACATTAAGGGACTGAATGCTTTAAGACACCAGGATTGATAAAGATCATCATATGTTTGTGGCTTTGTTTGTGTAAGGATTCATGTGACATTCAAAGCATGTCTACTCTTGACATAGCATATGTAAAAAATGTATGTATATAGTGTAAGAGGGTTATTACCATGCTGGTCCCACCAATATTTTGGAGATCATGGAATAAGCACATCTAATATTGGATGATGTATGCAGAGCTCAATTGTGTATATCACATCTTATATCGTACTGTTGGATGTCAACAACACTGGTTTGTGACCCTAGATTTTGTTGTGTCAGGACATCATTAATAATGACATTAGGTTTACAGCTTATCACTCTTGATTTATGCTATTAGGCTACTATCTGTAGTATTACATTACATTACATAGCATTCTATCTAGCTATTTAGTGAAGCTTTTTTGAGTAACCTTGTAATAGGAGGTTCAGAATTTACAACATATCCAGTATACTCTCTAGCATGCAGTCAGAAGTGAAGTTGTGAATGAGGACCTTGATATTTGTTTAATAGCTAATAGTCCCTAAGGATGAGCCACCACTTCATGCCACAGTACTGTCTGCTTATTCACTTTGCACACTGCAAAACTGCAGAATTTACAAATTTACAACAGTTTACAACAGTCACTACACCAAAGTACACAACAGTAGTTTTTTTCTAAATACTTCAGTATCACACCAAATTTCATGGATCCTCCCTCAATCATTTATTTATCTATAGCCTGTATCCAGAGGGGAAATAAAGATATACTAGGGGTTATCAGTTCCAATATTGGAAGACCAAAGCCCAGCACAGTTTGTGATTTCTCTGCTCAAAGACACCTCATTGAACTCACCAGTTAATTACCAAGCTTACTAAGTGTATTAGAGAGGATTAGCAAACGTTGTTGGACTCCACCACTCCAGGACTGGAACTGATGACCCCTGATGTAAAGGATTGTAGCTTGCCATAAATAAACTTTGACAGGTTGTGGAATGACTGCATATCATTTTGAGGGTTGATTCTGGCTGCATTTTTAAAAAAAAATTTTACAGAAGAAGTTTTGAAAAATTTTGAGTCTAAATGTTTGCCTTACATCATAAATACTCTAACAGAATTATGTAATCGGTAAAAACTAGTCAGCATGCACACAAATAAGTGTTTATATGAGAGAAAAACATTACTTGCTTATCTCAATACATGTGGAAGTATCTGACAGTTGTTTTGACTTAGTTTGTTCTGGTTTTTGCTAAAAATGACGCACACCTTTTTTTCCCCTATCTCTCACCACACCCCACATCTGGCTGGTCATTCCACTCCGATAGAGTCACGATTAGGAAAGTATTTGTGCACCAGCGGTGTGCTGCATATTCTCTGAGGAAAAGTTTTTTTTCCCCTTTTACTTTTACTTGGAACTTGTTCATGAGAGTCTCCTGACACTGAGAATTTACAGGTCTTAGGCACAATAAAATAACAAAACCCTGACTTTAAGTCAGTTTCAGTTTTTGTAATACATGTTGTCTTCTTATTTGAAGGGGAGGAAGTGAAGGGTGTGGGGATTTCCTGAGCACTTCCCCTTTCCCCATAGCCAGGACACTTGGGATCCTGAGAAGGATAAGATCTAGTAAACCTCATCCTTAAGGGTCAGGAAATAATAGCAAGAACCTTATTACTGGCTTTCCCATGTTCTTGTTACTCAGTTTGTGAGAATGTTCACATCACCTAGCTAATGTTGCACCTGTTCAAACAGACAGTTGGTTTGATACACATAAGTATTCTTCGACCCAGTATACAAAAATGAACAAATAAATTAATTAGTCAATAAATAAATAATTGGACACATTTTTTGTTCTGATGCAAACACTAACATACTCACTTTTATAAACTGCTGTACCCTGGTCAGTGGATCATATGGCACCATGCACATATACTTTATTACAGCAATTTCACCTGGAGCTGTTCCTGCTGTATCATTGGGCCACCCTTAAATGCAAACAGTTAATATTAAACATAAATTGACAGCTGTGCATGCCTTTAAATGTAAAGCAGGAATATTGCTAAATTATATACAATGATGTAATATATAAAGGTAATACTCATAAATGACTATAGCTCATGACTATAGGTCATAAGTGTGAAAGTGTCTTAAGTTCTCTTAAGAATCCCAAACTCCATCAAAGGAAACGAGTGATGTCAGCTCCCAGCATTTTTGCTCTCTGTTATGATTTTGTCTCCTATTGTTTAGCTTCTGTGTTTCCACTGATGGTGGGCTTGGGGATGTAAATGGCACGGAAAAGCTTTCTGAAGAAAAAAAAAGCTCTGGACCTGAGTTCATATCCTGCTTTTGTTGGGGCACTTTTTGGAATGTGCATGATTATATAAATATTTGTTCAAAATTTTCTTTTCATATTTCATATAACATGGACATTTGAAACCTTTATGCAATCAAGCAACAAGCAATAATTGCTTTGTACAACAAACAAATCTGGATCTTCTTGCCCACAATTAACTCACTGACTAAGACCTGAGAAGTGAGAACTGTAATATCTGCAGAATTGTGACACTTAAAAAAAATAGTGCTTGTTATGGAGTTTGTGGTCCAAAGTTTCTGTTCAATTAGACCCCTAGGCCTAGCAGTTACTAGTGCCCCTCAATGTTGAAGAAAAATGAACACTTGACAAAAATGACATATTTGAAAGAAGTGAATACACACATGGCGTTTACAATGATTTTAAGACAGCTAATACAAATTCTAAACACATCTTCAGATGTGCTTCTAAAGCTGTTAAAAGTCCAAATAAAATTGTGAATGTCCATTGTGAATGTCCATTGTCCATTGTGAATGTAAAAATACCTTCGTAAAATGCTGGTTGGGAATTATCTCATGCACTGGTATTTATATTCTCACTAACATACCGCTTCATACTTGGCTCTTCATGCTTTGTTAAACTTAAAATATAGTAGTTAATTTCTAATGGGTTATGCCATCTAGTCAATACACAATATTGTGTCCACAAATTATGTTGCAGGTCTTTTCTTGTCAGTGCTATTGTGATCAATTCTAAAAATAGAGTTATAGATTTTTTCCCTTTCTGTGTATCAGGTGAACCAGGCTCAGTCCAACCCACTGGGCTCAGGACTGGGCTACCTGGAACACATCTGCCAGCTAATTGAGAAAATCGGACAGCTTCAGGAGCACAACCTCAAGTTGCAGAAACAGATCTGTATCCTGCAGAAGGACAGCAAGATGAAGAAAACTAAAGAGGTAAGTACAATAAATGATAAACTATCATTCATAGTGGATGAAAATCCTTCATGCATTTAATCATTAAAAACGTGCATAAACAGTCACACCTTAAACACAAGTCAGTTGAATAGTTAAGGTACATTAGGTTTTGTCTTAGTAAACTTAGTAAACTAATCAAATAGTAAACCTAACTCTCTGATATTGTTCTGTATATTCTTAAGTAGGGCTTTAAGAATATTGCTTTAGGTTAATTAAGTCACTTAAACTATTGTGTGTGTAAACTCCAGGTTTATCTGTCTACATCCTCGACTGAGAGATTGTTTGAACATGCTGCCTTTATATAATCCCAGCATTTCTAAATGGGCCTTACACACGAGTTGTTTCGCAGATAAACTTTAATAAAAAGAACATCTGGGTTTAAGCCTTACACACATATGGTCCACATATTTCAGGACATCCCCCCACCCCTTCCACAAAACAGCTGAGGTATTTGCATTGTCTCATGCTGATGTTATTTCATAATATAGTATGTTATAATAGTTTCATACTTTCATATTTTCAGAACTGCGTGAAAGATATTCTCTTTAATCTTTACATTTTTAGATGTTTCCCTTCCTACCAGGACAAATTGCATTATCTTCTCATATTCAGTGGGTTAAAATATTTCTACATAAGGAATACATTTCCACAAGGAATAGTTGTTTTAAAATGTCCAATTTGTTATGTTAATATACATATTCCTGGGAAAATAATAAAGACCATACTGTTTTCATCTATGTGAGTTACATCTTTTCTACAATCTTTTCTATTTTATTTTTGTATTTTTATCTAAAATGGCGGCAATAGTACAGTGACTGATCATGTGAAATGTGTTCCACCAGTCCCAGCGTTACAAACTTGGAATTAAAATGGCCACTATTTCTGCAGTAGAAGTGCATCTTTGTAATGTATTCTGCTTTCTTGGTCATCCTTCACCCACCTTTGTCCCACTTTAGACATCTGCCCTATGACTAAAAACCCATGCCAGCACATTGTGTAGATGTCTGCCTGGCTTTTAAAGACTTTAGCCACTGTGAGAGCTGTTTTGTTCACGGTTTTCTAGAAAGCCTGTTCCAAACTGGCTCTGTCAGGTTGGGCGCTGGGTCCGGAAAAGCTTTTTGCGACACAGTGAGTGAGCTCAGCAGGGAGCCGCACTTCAAAGTCATCAAAGAAAGAGAGCGAGGCAAAAGTGAGGGATTGGCATAGGCAGCCATTCTGAATTCAGACCAAGAATCCTCTCATTTTCAAGTTCCAGAGATTCATTAGCACATTCTGGTAAAGGTCATATTTAAATGTTTATGAATTTTTTAAATGGTTATACTCCCTTACTGTGTACATTTCTCCTATTCTGGAAGGCCAAGTTGCAACAGTGTTGTCTTTTCATGGCAACTTGATATCTTGTACATGTTCTGTAGCCTAAATAAATGCTTCATTTTTGCCCCTTTTTTGACAGTTGTATGAAACTTTAGTAAACATGGGTAGAAAGTAATCAGAACAATGCTGTCAATGGTGGGCAAAAGTTGTGGACCACACTGCTTGTTCATTCTCTCTCAGACAACAATTCCCCGTTATGTGTGTGTATGATGGATGAAAAGGCAAAGGGGCCACAACACGCCATCACACACATCAAAGGACAGGGGAACTCTGCTGAAACGTGCCCCAGTCTCTGTAATAATGGGCCCAGCTGACACGCCAGTCTCCTCCCTGCTGCTTCCAGCCACCCTCCTCTGCACCCTCAAGACAGCCTTTCATTTGTAGTCATTATAATCCTTCACAACCCAGACAATAAGCAGTTACCACCTACATGGTCTCGTCTCTCTTCTACTCCACTACATATTACTTATGACCTCAAAAACAGAGAGAGTCTATGAATGGGAGACTTGGCACTGGTTTAACTTTAATATATATTCTATGTTGATAATGTTCCACAGTAGAGGTGTCACTTTTCTACTCTGCAATTCAGAAGAATGCAGAGAAATGTTGTTCCACCAGACATAAAATTCTCATATATAGATAGATGGCTTCCATGTCTTTATTCAAATATGATTTCAAAGATAAAAACAAATCAATACAAAGTTAATTTCTTAAGACTGATCGGATGGGAGGGCGGCATGGTGGCGCAGTGGATAGCGCTGTCGCCTCACAGCAAGAAGGACCCGGGTTCGATCCCCGGGTGGGGCGACCTGGGAA
>JAOTRJ010000043.1:13710065-13720935 GCA_028564905.1 Leptodoras praelongus | reverse complement strand
CCGGCTGGGCACCGGCTCCCCCGTGACCCCGTAACTGGGAATAAGCGGTACAGAAAATGACTGACTGACTGACTGATCGGATGGGTCTGATTTCTTTCCAGCCCAGAGAGTTGATATATGCAGTGACAGTTGTGTCAGGTGATTATACACAGTGAAATGCTCCCTGGATTTGAGCTTCATTTTGGCTATTTTTCAGCCTATGTTCTGATGATGTGTTAACAGTAAAGATGGATTACAGCCATTGAATGAGAAAATAAAATTAGATAGACCATAAGAATGTATTGTCTATCAAAGCACAGACAACAGAACCATAAGTTTAGTTAAGTTAATTTAAGTTAAGGTTTTTATTTTTGAAAGAATAAAAGGCTTATAACTTTTCTGTTTACTCTGTTTGGGAAACATGGCTTGGGCATTGGGAAATTAAATCATGGATGCAGCTGCCTAAGTCCCTTAGTTGTGTGTGTGTGTGTGGGAGAGAGAGAGAGCTAGTTTGCCTCCTATCATTCGTATTAAGCCATCGATGCGACCTTGTGATATAATCCTTAACCCAAAATACACCAATCAGCCGTAACATTAAAACCAGCTCCTTGTATCGACACTCTTTGTCCATTTTATCAGCACCACTGACCATACAGGTGCACTTTATAGTTTTGTACAAAGTGTTTTGTGTCTGTTTATCTGCAGACTTTGTTAGGCTCCTTTTATGCTGTGCTTCAGTGGTCAGGACCCCCACAGGACCACCACAGAGCAGGTACTAGTTAGATGGTGGATGATTGTCAGCACTGCAGTGACCCTAATGTGATGATGTGTTAGTGTGTGTAGTGTGTGTTCAGTGCTACTGAAGTTTTTAAACCCTTCGGTGTCACTACTGGACTAAGAATTGGCCACCAACCAAAAATATCCAGCCAACAGTATCCTGTGGGTAGCATCCTGTGAGCATTGATGAAGGATTAGAGGATGACTTACACAAACTGTGCAGCCCTGACTTTACATCTAGAAGGTTGAGCAACTAGGTAGGTATAGTGGACAGTGAGCAGACACAGTGTTTAGAAACTTCAGAAGCACTGCAGTGTCTGATCCAATCATACCAACACAACACACACTAACACACCACCTCCACATCAGGGCCACTGCATTGCTGAGAATCATCCACCACCCAAATAGTACCTGCTCTCTGGTGGTCCTGTGGGGGTCCTAACCAGTGAAGAATGGCATAAAAGGAGGCTAACAAATTCTGCAGAAAAGCAAATGGTATACAGTCTCTATCTATAGAACTACAAAGTGCACCTGTATGGTCAGTGTAGCCGATAAAAGAGTGTAGATACACGGAGGTGGTTTTAATGTTATGGTGGATTGGTGTAATTTGAGCTATTGACACAGATTAGATTTTAGCCTTTTAGCCTATCTGATATCATGGCCAACCGTCAGTGAAAATAGCTATTTCTTTCTGAAAATTAGTTAAAGTTGACAAAAACATTTATATTATGTATATAAAGTATGTAAAGTAGAAATATTCACAAATCATACTCAAGGACAGCAACAAAGCATTCCTACTTTGCTACAATACACTAAATGAGACAACACAAGTATGTGTTGGCTTACATCATTCTGCACTCACATAAATATGAAACAGATGGTGAATATACTTGGCTCAACAGCCAAGCATGTTCTGCTGAGGGGTTTCTCTTGACCCATGGGTGTGAACAATATCAAGCTGAATTATGCTTATGTGTACTCTGACCCTTGTGGTTCAGTAACATGTCATTATTGTTTCAGAATCTTTTCACTATTAGAAAATGAGAATTCAGTGTTAAGATGCTAAAACTATTCAAAAATAAATTGAACTTCCTTATTTTCACTAAATTTGGTAATCAATAGCACAAAATTGCTGTTTGTTCCAGGATTTCATCCTACAGCATTGTCACTGTGGAGCAGCCAGCTTGGCTTTTCAGGAACTGAAGAGAAATTCACGCAGTGACTACTGCAGCCTAACAGCATCCAGTGGCACACTGTCTGACCTCACCACCATTCCTGAGGGCCCACATATTCCTCTCCAGCCAGCCTTCAGCGGTCAGTACAGCACCAGTGTGAGATAGTTAGGTTGCTAACAAAAAATAAAATAACACATAAAAGAAAAAATATATGTCAGGATTGTTTGGAATATATGTTTTCATTCTCAAGAGCAACACCATTTGTTGAAAATTTCCTGGAACTGAGCTGATTAGCACTTTTGAGACCATAACGTGTGAAGTGTTAAGACTGAGTACCTAAAGCCTACTTAATGGATTTTTGTGTATCTTCATTTTAATGTGATGACTGAGTAAAATGTTTCACAAATCACAGGGGAACCGAGGTGCATAATCCCTTCAAGTTTCACAGTGGGTGTGTCTCAAACTGAAAGTAATACTGCCCAAAACAACACTAGAGACATTTCCCAATGTTTTTCTTGCTTATTATCTAAGCATTAGACATTCCCTGAGGTGTGGGGATGGAGGGTGGAGGAAATGTTGGATTATTACTCATTACTTCACTGAAAGGGCAATTCCTGACCTTTGATTTATAACGAGAGAATCTCTCTCTATAACTGTATTACTGTGCTCCATCGCTGAGTAGGAAATCAGAGTGTGTGCATGTACGGTTATGTGCGTGTGCCAAACCAAATCCTGAGATCCCAGTGGATCACTGATTCACTTGACCATCTGTCATAACAGTTCTTTCCTCTTAGTGCTAACTGTTTCTGACTGTGTAACCGTATCCTATAATAAGGATCCATATCTGGTTTGATTTCTGGACAGACTGTGATGGAGGTTGCCAGCAGTATGTGCCTGTGTGGAGAAAAGGCTTTACCAGGAGGAGCTATGCAGAGGGGGAGGCCAGATACCTGAGCGACAGCTCAGAGGTTCTCTCTGCTCCCCATAGACGGGTGAGTCATCTGTGCTGATAAACTGACTCCTCTTTGAGTCACACTGATGATTTGTCATCATGCGCACTCTTGCTTAGTACACATAGAACAATAAATGAGGGTATGGCAGTGCGACTCATGCTGTTATATATTCGCTAACATGAAATAGAAGCATATTGTATACTGCTAATATATGGGCAAGGGTTAAAGTTGAATTTGGAATGGAATGAGCACTTAACTGAAGGTACATAATCAAAAGGTTAGATGAACAGTTAACTCACCATGATCACAAACTTGATTAGAAGTGATTACAAGCATTCATTTACATGCAGCCTAATAGTCTGTTAATAATCAGACTGAGAGGTCATTTGGAATAAAACACTTTTTTTTCTCAAACAGGGTAAACCAACTGATAATAACTGGTAATCTTTTCAAAAACTAATTAAATAGAAGAATAATAGGCATGTAAACCAGTTCCATATCCATTTGATAATCACAATTTATTGAATTCTTGCTCATAAGTAACTAATATAACAGTGGTTAAAAACACAAGCTGTAAGGGCTCGCTGTACCGCAGCCTTATATTAGGTGGTCGTGGCAGCGTGGTGCTTGTGCTGGGAGGACTCCAACTTCCACAAAGCTTAGTGCTAATCAAGGGCAACAGGAGACACCTGCTCATCACCCTATTTAAAGCATTTTTGAGCTGTGACTCTTGTCGCACCTTTCAGCTCGGTATTGTAGCAATATGCCGTGAGGTATCAAGGCTAGGTTGGTAACATGGGGCCTTAGTAGAGGTTTTGCAGTAAGGCAAAGCCTGAGGTAATAAATGTTTGCTTTCAGTGTTCTCACGTTACTGGTGTGACACTTTTCCCTGACCTCTGTTAAAAGGCTTAAGCCTATTTGCTACTCTCGGTGGGTTCACCTGCCTCTTTCCATATTTCTCTGCTGTGGCAGGCTGTTGTACAATTGCCCTGAGGGGACAGAAGTATTATTTACATGATCCCCCAGCTTTGTTTTGTTCACACACGGCATGGTTAATACTCGTAAGTGAGCTTTTCTGCTTCGTTATATGAGACTTTGCTTAGGCACCCCTCTTTTTATAATTTTAAATATATTTAGTTTATATATTTATGTTCTCTTTTTTGCTTTCACCCTCACGATATTTTAAGACTAATCTCTTTTAGTCTTAAAATATAGTCTAAATTGCAGCTCTTACTTTTGAGCTTCTCCTCTTTTCTTATCCACGTGTACTTACTTAACCCTTGGAAATGCAGATGCTCAATAACTCCAAGGACACAGGATCAAATCCGGGGTCCATCAGTTTATACTCCACACTCTAAACATATTAAAATGTATATATTTCCTTACAATTGTTTTTCAAACATTTGTTGAAAATTGGATAAACTATTTACACTTTCACTACAAAATAAATTCCTGACAGAAGACCCTTTAAAAGTATTTACATATTTTGGATAAATCCTGTAGCCTCAGCCAGTAGATTGGCCTGTAGATTAGATAGTACAACTTTTTCATAGGTGGATGAGATTCCTGAATTTAAACTCTATTGAATACCTGAGGCCCAAGTTGAATAAGGCAATCCATACCCACTGGCCCAAGAACATAAAGGCTCTTCAATAGTGTCAATATTATTACACATTTTGGGAAGAGGCATCATTCTATAAATGGGAGTCTACAGCAAATATTTAATAAATATTACATTATGAGCCATGTTTTTTAATTATATGTTGTGTGTATATGCAGCCAGAGAACTATGCATGGGGCAGGGTGAAGGAGTTGGTGAAGAAGAGCAAGCTGAGGAACCAAAGCAGACAGGGTCTGTCCTCCAGCTCCTTCAAGAGGTCATGTCCACAGTTATACAGGTATGTCGTGCCCATAACATTTGTAATCATATTTTCGAGTATATTGATGTTATTAATGTAACAAATTAAATTTACCACAATTATTTTATCTTAACCATTCAATCTGGGTAAAATTTGTCCCTAGAACCTAACCCTAGACACATACAATCTAATAGGACAAAATGAGTTTCATGATGATTATATGTACATCTTTGAAAGGAAATTAGGGTGTATATTAGGTGAAAAACAGCTTCACTACACCTTTTATTAAGGTGTAAAATATGAACATCAGGCATTAACTCCTGTTATATTGTAACCTTCAGTGAATTTCATTTTATTTGAAACCGATTTCCACAGAGAAATGAAAAGTGATACAACAATGAAGACATCTGCTGATAGTCTTGTATGATAGCAATTCATTCTCTATAAACCACCTGTGCTTCCTAATTTCAACTGTACACTAATTCCTCTCTCATACTTTGGCACTGAACTCATGTGGTAACCGGTGACTAGTACTGCCTTTTGTAGTTGAATAGGGAATTATTCATTAGGTCATGCCATGTCATACACTCATTTCATACTTTTCGTACTAATTATACTTAGTGATAAACTCTTCCTTTTTCTTCATCAGTAAAGGATTATGCTTATGCTGTAATTAACAAATTACAGATTTCAGTTTTTATTGCATTTCTAGAAAGTGTCCCAAAATGTTCTGGAAATGTAGGAACAGTGGCCTGGCTTTGTTTAAAGGTCTGTTAGCAAATGGAATCTGGTGGGAGTCACTCAGCTTGTTGAAAGAACAACTATTTCTCTGCCCCCTCAACCTCATGTGCAAGTGAGCTTCAGTCCTCCTCACACGTGCTTTGGCATCGTCTCAGATGAATAGTTAGGGGCTACAGTGTCAGGTTCAAGGTATGCTTGGAGGAGTAGGAGCATTGCACTCATTAGATGAGATATGGATGTGCCAGTTGCACATTCATCCCAGAAAGGGTTTCATTACCTGTGGGAAATAGTCAAGGGACAGCTTAATTCTTTACATGTGTTTAGTCATATGGATGAGAAATGTAGAAAGTATTAAAGATACTGAATACCTGTTCTTGAGAACTTAGTGTATAAATACGTAGAATAATAATTATTCCTGTGCATGCAGACTTAAAACATATAGAATAATAATGTTAAGGATTTTTTGTCTGTTTTGTCTACAGGCCTGATTTGGGGCAAATGGAACTGTCCAGAAGAGACAGGAACTCCATGATTATCCTTGGGCATCAAAAATTGGACTATCATTGGCCTCACTAGCACTGATCAGGTCAGTCAAACAAACCTGTAATGGAAGTATTATATTGTATAATTATATTATATTGTAGAAAATATTGGTTTATTATCTTTATCACCACTTTAAGTTTAACTTTAAGTTGTTAAACATAAAGGTTCAGTGAACTGTAGTACAGCCACTGGGCACTAACTGTGCTGCACTGCAGTGTTATCTTTTAATAATATTGCTTAACTAGAGCTGATAGGCCCTCATGCATTCGCAGCTTTACCCTTTGTTACTGTTTTCCAGCTGGACACTGAACAGATGCAGTATGATGAGAAAACATTTCCCTGAAAAGGAGGACATGCTGAAGTTGTACAGAACATGGGCAAAGTAAGAAAAGGAACGGGAGGACAAGATGATGTTGACAAGAAAGTGACCTGTGATTGGTGAGAGAAGGGTACAGATTGAAAATTGAGGTGACCCATGTAGCTCACACCTACAATGTTCAAGAGAAATTTTTGTATGTTTATATGAGTGTACAATGGACCTATGCATATGACTGTGTCCTTTCCACTTTGAATGATGCATGCTATATATGAATGTTACAAAAAAGTAGTCATAAATGGTTTGGGCATTTGGATAGTGTACACAATGCCATGCACAAGCAGTGTTACCAGAAAGTAGCATAACAAATGAGATTGTTCTCAGAATAATATAAATTTAAATATATTCACATAAAAATAAGAGAAATATCCTTTAATTCAACAATATACAATATAAAAAAGAATTTGTTCTATCAGCTGATTTTGCTTGGGCCATTTCTTTGGATGTCTGTTTGTTCTGAACATTTCTGTAAAATATCTAAAAGATGCCCTAAAAGCAACAGGAAATGAAACACGAGATATTGTAAAGCAGCTTATATTTTGAAAAATTGCCTTGAAAATAATATTGTAGAAACTGGCGGCTTACACTGCAGCTACTGGTCCTGTAGTCCACCTGACAGTTAACAGTGTTAAGCAATATTCATGATAATATAGATATGGACAATAAATGTAAGTATTACATCATAACCAGTCGGCCAGGAATATGTCCAGAAAGGTAACTGCTATGTTATATAAATATATTACATTTACATGACAACATGCAGTGATTTGAGAAAGACAAGCTGGCAAGGGTTTTTATGCCATTGCAAAGCCAAGTCAGTACACAACAATTGTACTGTATGTCAAACATTGAGTTAAAAAAGGAATAAGTGTAAGCATTATCCGAACATGTTTTTCAGTGTTTGTTTTGGTTTGGTGAAAGAGCATAAAAAAACACTAGAAGGTTTACTGTATACAAGCAATATTGTATTTACGAGTTTACATGCTGAATATGTCAGATGGTTTCTATGAAAAACATATATGACTGTTGATGTATTGAAAAGAATTTTGTTGAGAGCTCTCCTTATACTGTGCATTGTACTATATCAAAATGGATGGAATATTTCAGTTTGCATATTGCATTCCTATTCCATATTATTTTTAATAAATAAAATTGTGATATTTCTAAACAAGTATTAGTCCTACTCATGATTCACAAATATAATTTTCCTTCATCTGAAATTAAGTTTGAATTTAAATTGAAATTGGCAGGATTCTGCAGGATGCTGTTACATACTGTTACTTTTTTTTTACTTACAGAACAAGAGTTATTTCAAAAGTTATATCCAAAATATCAAAACCATTGAGTTATATCAAAAGACATCAGTTGTCCTTTTTGACTTTTAAATGGTATAAATAAATGTATTGATTTTGCTTCTATAATAATGTGATTTATTCTTACGTGAATGGTATCATATTGTCGGATATTTATTTTATTGTATATTCAATAGTTTTAAAGTTTTAGGCTCAGCATTCTCCTGCCCTAAAAGCAACAGGACATGAAACTGAGATACTATAAAGCAGCTTATATTTTGAAAAATTGCCTTGAAAATAATATTGTAGAAACTGGCAGCTTACACTGCAGCTACTGGTCCTGTAGTCCACCTGACAGTTAGGTGTTAAACAATGTTCATGATAATATAGACCAGTCAGCCAGGAATATGTCCAGAAAGGTAACTGCTATGTTATATAAAGTCTCTTGAATGTACAAAATATCTTGATTCACACACTTGTCTGTCATGTAACAATAGTTTAATAAATGCAAACTTAAACATACATTAAACTTTAACAAGTACTATGTATGCTTGACAAATATTGTTCATTTGTTCATCATTAGTAACTGCATCAGCCTGCTCAGGGTTGTGGGGGATCTGGAGCTCATAGCCTACATAGACTGAGCAAACAGAAGCTTGCATCTTGTGATCGTGTATCGGTTTTGGATAATTTTTGAATAGATGTTTTCCTTCAAGTAGCACTGTAATTGCTATGCCAGTCTCTGTCAGTCAGAGTAGATGGGCTCTTCTTCTTAGCAGGAGATGCATACCAGCTTCTTTGCAAACTAAAGAGGTGTCTAATAAAGGTCAATACCTGACTAAAGATAAAGAGCAGTGTTAGCTTTTAAATGCCTGATGTTACTGGCTGATGGAGCAGCAAGATCTTGGAGTTTGATTTGAAAAAATCCAGTACAGTATTACATTGCACAGAGTAACCAGGATTAATTCTTTATTTAAAATCATTTTAACATGTGTGCATGAACCTTGATTACAACATTCAAATATTTTGCAGTTATGTATTTTAAAATCCTAATACAGAACCCACATTTCTCTTAGTCTACATTATTTGTATTTGTATTTTTGTACATACTCTTTGCATGCTTAAGAGGTAACCACTTAGTTTCAGAGATTAATGTGATTTAATAGATTAATATGAAGTGCACTTTAGCATGCAGTAAAATGGTTTGTTTTGGAAAGCAGTGTGCATAGTGAAAGGTGAGGCATGGATCCTCATGGGTTTTGCTAATAAGCACTACTTCCATTACTTTTGTAAATAGTGTGAATAAAAGTTTAAAATAAAGTAGACAGATAATAATTTTACGCTTAGCTAAAGCAGAAATCTACACAGACGTGTCCGTCTCAAGAGTCTCCCTCTTCTGCCTGAGCTTAAGATCCCAGCTTATATAACTAACATTACGTTATTTAGCTGGAATGAATGGGAAGCATTTAGGAGCAACGTCACACATTTATTATAGTATTCTGTATTGTGGAAATGACCTAATTGGATGCAGGAAAGGCTTTAAAAGCAAAGGCATCCTCTAAGTGAAAATAGGCTATTATAAATGCCCAAGTGATGAACATCATGTTGGAAAACAAAGAGAGGAAATGGTTGTGGGTTTGCACAATTCTGTCTACGTTAAGAGAGAAGCAGTCAGAGCTTTAGCCAACATCCACTCTTGCTAATTCATTGGTCTTGATATATGATAGTTCAGCAAATAATACAATTAAATATTATTAATGACAGTTATTTCGATAGAAATGGCATATTTTGTTAAATTATTTTCACAGTAATCATATATAGATGTATGAGAAACATGTCTAAGGAAAGGCCTGACTGGTCTGACAAGCACTGTTCTTAATAAATGGAAATAGTTTCAACACACATTCGTACTCTTGTACTCAGGGGCAGGGCTGGCTCAATGGTTAAGGTGTTGGGTTGCTGAATAGAAGGTTGGGGGTTCAAGCCCCACACTGCAAAGCTGCCACTGTTAGGCCCTTGAGCAAGGCCCTTAACCCTCAACTACTCAGTTGTATAAATGAGGTAAATGTAAGTCACTCTGGATAAGGGTGTCTACCAAATGCCATAAATGTAATGTAAATGTACTCTTTTGTACACTTTTGTGCGTTATGGCAGGCTTGTTTTCACTGACAAACCTGACAAGTAAAACTGTTCTGGAAGGTTCCACAATTAGCAATTTTAACTGTTAACAGGTGAGGTCAACAAAATTGAGCATAAAAGGAGCATCCACCAAAGGATTAGACTTTGCAAGGATGGGTCGTGGTTCACAACTTTGTGCCAAACAGAATGAGAGAATTGTCAGTCAGTTCAAACACAATATTTATCACAAAACTGCAAAGAATTTAGTTCTTTCACCATCTACAGTTCATAATATCATGAAAAGATTCAAGGGCTCAGGGGTCTTGGTGCAAAAAAAACGAAGAGTGGAAACTACTGAATCTGCATCTATGTGAAGGTACCATTGATGCAGAGGATAATATTGGTATTTTGGAGAGACATATGCTGCTATCTTTTCCCAGGAACTTTATGTATATGTCAGCAGGAAGATATCAGGCCTCATTCTGCATGAGTTACAACAATGTGGCTATTACAACAGAGTCTGTGTAGCTTGACTGGCCTGCCTGCAGTCCAGATCTGTCTCTTACTGAAAATGTATGGTATATCATGAAGAGGAAAATCAGACAACAGTGACCGTGGACTGTTGAGCAGCTAAAGTCTTGTATACAGCAAGAATGGAAAGAAAAATTCCACTTGCAACAATTAATATCTTCAAAAGTACAATTCAAAGAAAAGGTATGTTTCCCAGTGGTAAACATTCCTTCTGTCACATTTTCTTCAGTGCATTACATTTTTAAATGTGTTTATATTTAACAAATAGATTTAAAAAAAAATTCTTTGTCCTTTTATCTGTTAAATAAAGGTTTGAGTGAATTAGTTCCAGGGTTCAGTTTTAGAATGTGTCCCAACTTTCTGGAAATGGGGTTATGTATAATTAAGTAATATCACATGAACAAGAGGGCTATTCTAGTAAATATCAACACCTGTGCTTTGGTTTTGAACAGTCAGTCAGTCATTTTCTATACCGCTTATTCCCAGTTACGGGGTCACGGGGGAGCCGGTGCCCAACCGGCAACTC
>JAOTRJ010000043.1:13691145-13704407 GCA_028564905.1 Leptodoras praelongus | reverse complement strand
TGTGAAAGTAACCCTGATAAGTATAATTCATTCACACAGATGAGCAATCATAATAAATGATTGCAATCTTTCTCAGTTTCCAAACTGCTGTACTGCTGACAGTAAAAAAAAAATCTTACAGGATTTTTTGTTGGGTTCTCTAAGATCACAGTTCTGAAGAACATCTGTTTTGCTGGCTTTGCTTACCTCTGAGCATATGAAATATGCCTCCTTCCCTGCTCTGGATACCTCCAGATTTTCATGTTCATTCCTTCACTCTTCAAAGGCTATTTAGTCCAGCATGAATTTAATATTAGAATTTAGATTTTCAGATATTTAGATACATTAGAATTTAATATTAAAGCATACAATATGCCCTACAGATATATGACAATAACAGTAGCTATGCCAAGTATTGTTATCAGGCTGTCAGTAGGTTTGATTGGAGAGCACAGTGTCTGTCATGGCACAGCATTGCTCTGTAATCAACTCCATGTAGCACCAGTTTTCACAGTGCATGTAAAACTGATCTGTAACTAGACACTTTCAAGCAGAAAATACACAAACAAGGTGAGTTACAATTTACAAAACAATTTAACAAATATTTAGCAAAACACACCATACACCATGTGGACCTTAGCAAATTTCTCCAAGCACTATTTCAAACTTATTAGTCCTGGTTTCAGGCTCTGCACTGTTTATTTCATCAACAGAGGGCACCATTGCTTCATTACACATATTCAATGTACAGTTATACCAAGTTTTAAAAAAATGTGACAGAAATCAGACAATAAAACAATAAATAATTCTCTGGAAAATATAGAATATATTATTGTGGTGGCATATGCTTTATCTTGTGGAAGAGATTTTTGTAGCTATTCTCTTGGTATACAAAATAATGGACAACAATTACAGTGTAAAAAGAAGGCAAAAGATTTTTTAATGTCTTTTAAACAATAATACAGTTGCCATGGCTGTGCATTCGCAAAGAATAATATTATATTAATTATAATTTTTGGACATTATATTTCTTTTTCTTTAGACTTGAGTAGAGCCCAATTTACAAATATTCACTTCACCCGTACAACATACATTGTAAAAAGAAATTAAATCAAGCTGATTTTACCATAGACATAATACTATGAATCCAAGACTAACAAGAGACACTGATATGAGGATTACTGATGGCAGATAATACAATTATGAGTAGAGCACTGCCTCTCACTGATAAGAAGCCCCACTCAGGAAGATCTGGTTTCCAAGTAAAAAAAGTCATTTCTAAAATGCTATATGGAAAAAAAGAAAGAAACATATGTTTCAGTTAGTATTTTAAACAAGCGTAAAACTTTAGTTAAGAAAACATTTGGCACTTAAATTCTTGTTAGTTATTAAAGTAATTAGATCACAAATCACGGACTGTTGAAGCAGTGGTTTGGTTCCATCATTTGTGCGCTGGGTGTTAGTAGTCATCAAGTGCCTGGTCTTGAACTTCTTGCTGATACTGTCTGGAATTGCCTGGTTGTATTCTATAGCAGGAGCATCTCCTGCTCATCTGTCATACCATTTATCTGTTTGTTTTGTGTTTTACAGTCTATACAGGGAAATAATGAACAGTGTTTAGTTATTAAAATGTGTATTAATACACATTTTTTGTTCATTTTGTAATCTTGATAAATTCATACAAAATATTTTTTCAGCTCTTCATTGTCGCTCCTTTTGTGTAGATTTGCAAACTATCAGAAGTCTTTATCCCATCCAGAAAGTTCATCAGGTGGTTCCTCCAGCTCGGGGGGAAACATGTCGAAATAACTGTGATCCAGAGGCCCCTTTAGCTGGGGTCAATACAACAGCAGACTTATCATAAAAATGAATAAACAACATGAACGTAGACAGCTTTGACCAAATGTAATTTCAAACAAAAAGCATTTAAGCATTAAACAACAGATTAGGCTTCACCTCTCTCTTCAGTGGAGATGTCAGCTTCCGTCGTCTGAGTCCCTCCCAGTTGAAGCCCTGAAACCACCTGAGAAACAATGAGCCATGAAATGCACAGACTTTCTGTACTGTAGTGAACACCCCACATAATTACAGTAACAGCTCATTTATGAGTTTTAGTAAAAACATGAGTGTCACAGAGATTACTCAAAAAAGTTTTACTGACTAAGGAATAGGCTCTTCAATAGTATACAATAACAACTGCTACTAGAGTACAGGCCAAAAGGCCACCTTCTCATTCAATGAGTTTTCTATATTTTCATAACTATTTACATTGTAGATTCTCACTGAAGGCATCAAAACTATGAATGAACACGTGGAGAGAGAATCTACAATGTAAATAGTCATGAAAATAAAGAAAACACATTGAATGAGAAGGTGTGTCCAAACTTTTGGCCTGTACTGTATATATAGTACATATGACTGACATCACATATGTAAGTATACATTCCCTACTGGACATGTGTAGTGGATATTAAAAGTCTACACAGCCCTTTTAAAATGCTTAAAATGTTAAAAGAGACCAAGATGAATAATTTCTGAACTTTCTCCACCTTTAATGTAACCGTTCTGATAATTCAATTGAAAAACATTGTGAATTTATTTTTAAAAATAAAAAGCTTTTTGTGGACCATGGCTTTTGCTGTAAGACTAACTAACTTTATATGGGGTTAATCAGATTCACGTTGATTGATGGCAGGTGTGTACTAAATACTGTTTAACACGAGCTTGAATGTGATTGGTTAATTCTGAACACAGCCACACCCCCAATTATAAGAGATTATAAGCACACTTATACAACCACATTATTCTTTTTTTTTTGCCCTTGAAATGATTTCAGTTTGTTTTTGCAAATTATAGGTCACATTAAAGGTAGGGAAAAATCTTTGTATAAGAATCTGGCCTTTTAACAGGTGTGTTTAGACTTTTTTATCTACTGTATGGATCAGTGACTATTTCTATATAATGTATTAATATATGCATTTATTTTATTTTATTATCCATTGTTATCTTTTTACTCAACATCACCTTAATTCATGTGGCATGCTGTAATAAAAGATGCTACAAGAACATTAAAGAACCAGTTGCCTCTGCCTCTACACACTTAGCCATGTCCGCCTATGATTTGCTCACAGGGCTTAAGCAGAGCACCTGTATTTCAGGCACTAACACTCTGATGGTTGCTAACACATCAGCCAAGTACGTCAGCATCACCCTTCTCTCTGTAGCTTCACTGTTCTGCTGAAGATGGCAACAGCTGTGCGTCTCATTCTGGCCTCTAATTGTTCCCTCTGTGAATGTGCTCTTGGTCTGCATTTGACAATTCTGCCAGAGAGGGGCTAATTTGTAGAAGGCTTCCATCTGCTATCCATTGTGCCAGGACAAACAGAGCGAAGCAGACCTGAAGCCGATTTAAAATATATTGATAAAAGGATTGCCTAGCAACTATGACAGATATGATATGCTAGCCAGAAGTGAGAACATAAATAAACAGTGGGATAAATGTTGTAGGGTTTTGTGGCAGAGGGTGAACATCAAAGACTGTGATAACACTGGCTATAATCTCAAGTCAGTGAGGCAGAGTTTTCTCAGTAAAATGTAACCTACTTGTGTTTCTTGATGTCAATGATGCCATTTTTCTTATTGCCAAGTCGTTCTGCAGGATTGAGCCTACACATAACAGAGAGAGAAAGGAAGACTGCAGTGGTTCAGAGAGAAAAAACATCAGTACCTAATATACTGTATGCAGGTTTAGCTCTAATGAGATTATATCAGATATTTCTGGCATATATGATATAAGTTACAAAACTGAGTAAAGTCTGTAATGTCATGTTACTGCTGTGTCATTATAGTATATACTATTATGCATATCATATATTATGTGTGGTGATCTGAAAAAAAGCAATTCGCACAGACCATTTTCAACACAACCTCAGAAACAGAAATTGTTTTCCAAAAAACAATCAAGCCACATTACCAGGTTGTAAATTGATCATACACTGTATCTAATGGTCAGTGTAATTATATTCATTCTGATGTTTGCATCAGTCATTCATGATTATGGGCTATGAAAACAGTTTTCCCCCCCTCGCTAACTGCCCTGATTGGCTAGTGATGCATTAATCAACAGAGAGAGAAAAATGGCAAATCCTTCTCTTACAAAGAATAGAGCCAGTTATTCTCTCCTGAAATCCTGGCCACGAATGACTGCAGTATTGTTTGTATTTCATCTCACAGTCTATAATCCCCCTGTATAACTCCATAGATAAGAAGCTGAAAATCTGTATAGCTAATATCTCAACACTTCTGATGTGATTCAAACATACATCTGCTAGAGCTAATAACATATGACAGGTAGATATATAAAGATTTACCTGCAGAGCCTCCTGACCAAGTCCTCTGGGCGTTTGCTGATCCTCTTGGGAAAGTCCACCTTCTCTATGCCATGTAGCACCATCGTATAGATCTTAATGGGATCAGATCCTATGAAAGGAGGGCTAGAGGGACAGGTGGAGAAGTCACATGACATTAAGTCATGTGTACACAAGACGCATGCATTTGCTGATATGCTAATTGGGTAAGGTGTAACAATTTATTTAGCTCAGTTTCAGCATTTGTGCCTATAAAGGCATCTGGGCTAATTAGGGTGGAATGGCACAGCAGAGGGTGTGCTATTTGAAATCCTTGAAATCAAATAAATATATAAATATAATTTTAAAATGGCATTTACCTAACTTCAAGCAAATTCAGGTGCCGGTTCAGCATGAATTGGCTA
Organism: Leptodoras praelongus; assembly: GCA_028564905.1. Classification (NCBI taxonomy): domain Eukaryota; kingdom Metazoa; phylum Chordata; class Actinopteri; order Siluriformes; family Doradidae; genus Leptodoras; species Leptodoras praelongus. Next base: position 13,699,657 of record JAOTRJ010000043.1, on the reverse strand, counting down.
TTTCTACTAAATAAATACTACACACTGAAATTGTTTTACAATAACAAAGAGTATTTTTTGTCAATAAGAGAAAACAACTCACTGGTGGCTTCAAAATGTGAATCAGACAATTTCTTGAATATTAATCAATAAAATAGCTAACAAACCCAAAAGAATACCAGACTCACCAAATGTATTGCCATAAAACTGAAAAATAAATCAAAATAAGCACTCATACATGAAAACCTCAAATAATACATTTGTCATTATTACATTACATTACTAAAGCTTATTGTGTTAATATGTGTACATCACCGCTTGAACATGCAACCTGCAAATATAAGTAAGTGTTATGCATTATTGCTACATTTCACATTCTCACTATACACTGTTCATGTTTACATGGATTCAGGGATAATGAGGCACTGAATCACCATAAAGCCTTAATCTGCTCATCAATTACACAATTACCCAGAAGCACAACACATATAATGTGAAGCTTCAGTGCAGCACTAATAATTGAGATAATGAATGTCACAATAAGAATGAGTAATAAGAAAAAGAAATAAAAAAGAATGGCATAATTTTGTTAAGATTACCTGCCAGTGAGGAGCTCAAAAATTAGGATCCCTAAAGACCAGCAGTCAGCTCCAAAGTCATGGCCTTTATTCATGATAACCTCAGGGGCCACATATTCTGGTGTTCCACAGAATGTCCAGGTTTTCTTTCCCAAACCAATTCTCTTAGCAAAGCCAAAATCAGTCTGGAACATATAAGCAGACAACGAGAGACAGGGGACATACTATATGACTATATATTTTGCACCTTCAGGCAATAATTTAACACAATGAATATTCTACAAAAAGGTAAGAAAGGATGTTAAAATGACCATTTTGATATATCCCTCAGTATCCAGAAGAAGATTCTCTGGCTTCAGGTCTCGGTAAACAACACCCATTCCATGCAGGTAATCAAAAGCCTCCAGTACACAACCAATACAGAATCGTGCTGTGGCCTCCTCAAAGAAACCCCTAAATCACATTAAAGATGGAAAAATCCTAATTAATGAACCTAAATCTCATTACTGTTGCAGCAAAGTAATGTTTATTTGAATCATTACTGTCAGTAATCAAGTTACCATATATCTGATAAAGAATATTAGCCATAATGAGTTTAGTGGGGTGTAGAAATAACCTACACTCACATGTCCCTTAGAATGCTCCATAACTCTCCACCAAGACAGGCTTCCAGCAGCATGTACACATATTTATTATCCCGAAATGTCCGAAACAATCTGAAAAACAAAACATTTTCCATTCCACAGATATATCTGTATCTCCACATTCAAGGGCAGAAAGGATATAAACACATAGTATCATCTGATGTTGCACACAGTAAACTGACCACTTTTTTCTAGAAAGGCCAGAAAGATGGTAGCAAATATCAAGCTAGAGCACACTCCTTTACAAGAGTAAATGACATTCTTCAACGTGTTCCTTAGTAACTTCTCAAAGCCTCTGACACCCATATTTGCCACCCTAACACGTGAATGTACACTGGGGCCACTTTATCCCGAGATAACAATACTTAGTGTGCTGTATGAGACCACTGATATTTTGTAGCCTTCCAGAGGTGCTCCATATGCAAATCAAGCTCATCATCCAACTGTGAATAATTAACATTAAGAATATTTATTCTGTTATGCAACACTATTATTGCCTTAATTAATCAAGTCCTGACAGTTGTTCAAGATGTAAGCAACATAATGTTTATTTTCACAGCTAATTTAAGAAACAATTGAGAACGTTTTACGTAAGATGATTATAAGAAGATGTAAGCGATGTAAATATAAACAACAACTGATAGGTTTCACAAGCTTTACTACTGTATGTCTGCTAAAACTGACCTGACTATGAAGTTACAGTTGCTCATTTGCAAAATGTTCTTCTCAGAGTAGATATGGTCCTGCTGCTTAGTGTCAACAATGTGCTTCTTCTTAATGCACTTCAATGCAAAAGCAGTGTCTTCATCTTTGAGCTTCACCTGTGACACACAGTGCAATCCAAACATAAACATAACTGTAATTGAGTTTTTCCTCCTTCAAAGGTAGCATACATGTTAAAATCTGACTGGTGAATCATTGTTGTTTAGGGTCATAATCAAGCTTTGCTGTAAAGTGGTAGCCATGCTCTCACCAGCTCTACTCTGCCAAAGCCTCCCATGCCTAGTGTGGCCACAATTTGCACCTCGTGTAAGAAAGAGCAACTGGAAAGTTGTGTGGCTTTTTCCCGCAGATAGTGCAGCTCAGCTGCCTCTGTGCCTCGCTCACGCAGAGGAGATTGGGTTCTGCATACCACAACACACACACAATTAACAACAGCCACACACAAGCTCATTCTAAGCATGGGTGGCCCAAAAAAATGAAAATGATTCGCAACAATAATTTCACACCTGATAGTTAGTGTCTGCTGTCCCTAAAGTTTTGCTCAGTGAATCAGTGAATCCAATCTAAAGCTGCTAGTATGCTAGCACTTTTTTCCCCTATTTGCAACAGACTAGCTCTTACACTGCAGAATATGCTAACAGATATGTTTAGCTGCCATGTGGTACAGTCATTTCCTTGTTACAGAAAGACAGCTTAGACAAGTATATATTCCATTAGCATGCTTATTTGAGCTGGTTAGAGTTGGTCTAGTAAAGCATGTCTAGCTGGTTATGTGGATCTAAGCAGTGCTTTCTACTACTACACTTCAATCACTTAAACAATATAACTGAATAGCTTACAAAATCTCAAGGTTATCATTAAATCTATCTCAAATCAGTGTATCCCAAAGCTCAGCTGATTTCTTTGCTCAGGAGATTTTCTTTGCTTCTAAACGACTGAATAGTTTTTCAGAGAACACAGGCATGTGACAGGTTTATAGGTGTTTTCAGATCCAGATTAAATTTGACTGTATAATATAAATGTTGTGTCTCAGAGTGCAACAGAGTGAGCCAACTATATTATTATTATTATTATTATTATTATTATTATCCGTATTAATTCTCCAGACAACTAGTGTGTATCTGAGCATATGTAGACATGGTGCTTACACTGCATTTCTCCTCACATCACTTATAGATAGCTGCTGCACGTATTCCCGTAGATATGCCTGCAGCTCCTCATAAGTGCCCACCATCTGATTAAAGTTACTGTAAAAAGCCATTGAACAAAATTATGGACCTGTGTCTAATCAGTTATTGATGTAAAGGCTACAGCATTTGCCTGTGTGTCAGCAAAATCACTTACTCTCTGTCCACCACCAAACACTGTGTGTCATTCTCCTTTGCAATGATATTAGCGGAACGAACATCCTCACTGAATGATAAAAACAGAAATAAAAATCCATATGTAAGAAACTCATCTGACAATAATACAGCTTTGGAGAGCACTTTGGATTTCTTTGAGTTGCCATATGAGGCAATGAGACTTTGCTCTTAGACAATGGCACAGTGTTAGAAATGATTTCTCAGATGACTTGCCTTCTGCCACCCACATCCTCTTATAGTTCAACACTCAGACAGCCTTCTCAGCATAAAACACCCAACCAAGGAACACAGGAAACAAAATAAAGTCTAACCCAAGCAATTAAAATTAAATGAACATACTCTTATCACGAGGATGAGCTTGCATTGAGAAGTAAGATCTACTATAATTAAACCAGTGTTGAAAAAAAGGAATAAGAAACAGCCGAACCTTATGAGAGCCTTTTCTCCGAAGTAATCTCCTACTCCCAGAGTCTTAATCTCCTGGGGTTCAGGACAGCCCTCTGTGCTCTGGGTTACTGAAACCTGTACCAACAATATGTAAATATCTACTACATATACATATAATACATGCAGATAAATATATGTGCATCTTGCAGCAGCACATTCTAGGAGGCATGTTATATACAACAAAGGTTTTTAAGAAAGTGGCAGTGCAGTGTTTATACTTTTTTATACAGAATCTTACCTCTCCTTTAGCTATAATGAAGAAAGTGTTCCCTTCCTCACCCTCTCGAATAATGTACTCGCCTTTGTCAAAATAATCCTACAATTAAGATAAACCAAACTGAACATCCCCACCCAAACACTTAAACCAGATTGTGAAAGATAAAAAGATAAGTCTTGAACACCTACTATTTCTAGACAGTCAACAATTTTGGCAAGTTTCGCTTCAGGCAAGTCCTTCAACAAAGAAACACTGAAGAAAAGATTTGTTAATACTTAATGAAATTTGGTAAGCATTATCATTTCTATGTGTGCAAATCATTCTCTGTAACCATGTGCACTTAAGTAAGTACAACATCCATACAGAGCTAAAAGATAGTGTGTGTGTGTGTGTGTCTGTGTGTGTGTGTGTATACCTTGTTTTCATGAAATATCAAGACAACAAACACTAGGATGTATGTCAAGGACAAAAAAGCATATCCTACTTCCAAAAAAAACAAAAACCTCATTACCAAGATTATGGTTAGGGTTTGAATTAGGTTTAGGAATAGCATCAATTAGCTGCTTTACTCATTATGTCAATAGAATGTCCTGACAAAGATAGTGAAAGAAATGTGTGTGTGTGGGGGAGGGGGGGTGTCTAATAGTAATCAGCATGCACAGGGGAATATATATTTGTGTCATGTAATTGCACCTGCGCAGGAAGTTGAAGTACTCTGCATGTCTGGCTTGAGTGGATCTCATCATGATGCTCTGAAACATCTGCCGGTCCAGAGCCCAGATGTGGGACTGTGTCACAGCTAATAAAATTGAACAAACTCCGAAAATAAACAGCAAATATTTGGATTTTGGAAATTACACAAGTCAGTGTATGTGTATGCATGTGCAGTGGCCACTGGTTTGGGCCTGTAACCATATATGCACTCACATACACACTCATATACACTTAAAACTAAATTTACTGAAATTAAACAATTGTGGCAACTTTGTGAAGAAATGTATAGAATTAAAAAAAATGATGAACACAAAATGATGAACAATCTCTTAATTTAAGCTACTGGAAATCACTCCACTAATTGGACATGATCCCTTGACACCAACAGCCACACAAAATATTTCACACCAAACATCTTGGCTTGTAAGGTGGCATATTTGGAACTTGCTGACTAGGCAGATAAGAACAAATTAATAAACACACTAAAACCATAAGTAAACAAATATCAGATATAGGCATGGTGAAACTAGAGTATGGGGATATACTGCAAAAAAGAGATAGTGAAAGATTAGCAAGTGAAAGATTTGTTCTTCATTTGGGCTAACAATTTTCAGCCCACTTTGCTGACCTATCTGTACGGTTGCTGATGTAATGAGCTCATAGGTGGATTATTTACTCTATCATCAGTTTTTCTCTCAAAATGCGTTTGGAAAAGAAAGTGGATAGATTAAATACATGTTGTACAATTAGGTCCAAATTACACAATAAAAGAGAAAATAGAACTGTAAAAGTAGGGTGTGTGAAGTTTTTTAATGAACAAAAGTTCATTAAAAAAGTTAATAGGTTGCACAAGGTCACTGTTATACTATCAGTGAGACCTCATGATATAACACATTGCTTTACCCTAATAAATGTATTATCAAGATAGTGATAAATATTAGCTTTCAGGCTTCTCTAATATCATCACCATCCATCACTGCCTAAAGCACACACTCACCTTTTACAGTGGCAGTCCTTTTGCAGTTGTAGAGGATGGCCAACTCTCCAAAAGCTGTTCCAGGCCGCATCTGCCCCAGAAGCCTCCCATTTTGCATTACCTCCAAAAAGCCCTCTGTGTACCGATCCAACACCATGGAGTAAAAAACATGAATGTTATAACCTGTTAAATATATTTCTGAAGTCACTCATAATAAAACAAAAAGCTGCTTGATGGCAAAGACCAAAGTGGACCTGCAAGCACGTAGAGGTAGTTCCCAGGCTCTCCTTCTTGGATCACCAGCTGATTGGCAGTAAAGATTTTTTCATACATGCAGTCCACCATCTCCCGTATGTGTTGGGTCTCCAACTTCTTCAGAAAGTCATTGTTCATGATGGCCTCATTGATCAGCCTCTTTGTGCTGCATGAAAACATGTACTGTACAGTAGAATATGTACTGGGATTCAGAGACCTCGGAATAACAGAATAGATATGACAACATGCTTTATTAGTGTGGCCAACCAAAAGACACCATGCTCACTACTCCTGCTGGTATTAGTAAGAAAAATGGCATGTTTGTCTTGGCTATTTGGTGCCAAAAATACAATCCAAAGAAAAAACAGTATCAATATTTGAGTGATCTCAATCTCATGATATTTGAATTTGCCCTTGGGGTATCTTATATCTCAAGTCATGCTGAATCAAAATCCTGTAACACAGGATCATTTAACATGATCCTGTAACATGATCATTTAAAAATATATCTATCATTTTTCACATTTATGAAGATACTGTTAAACCATGCCGTTTGAAAAAACAAGAATGTGTGCTTCAAATAAGTATCCACTGTACAGATAAACTTCACAGTATGTTCTGTATGTTTACACCGAACTGTTTTTTTTTCTTCTTCAGGGATCCTCTCATTACCACATCTGAAAGAGCAAGGTCTCTCCATTAGCCTAAAATGGAACTTCTGAATGAATTAGAAGCGAGATTTGTACGGCCTGCTTAATGAAAACAGTAATGATCCTGCCCATTGCATACAGATGGCCCGCCCATTGTGTTCTTCAGCCTCTCCATCACCCTTATAGTGTGTTATGGTAATCCATGTTTTGTGCTTAATCTGAGAGCTAGACACTACAAAGCTTTCTGCTGTTTCCCTCTTCAAGCAAGTCACCATCTTGTATAGTGACTTGATTAAGAAATTATGAAATATGGCTTATGTGTGGTATCACAAAGCTTTACAATGAACTCACCTGGAGTCTTTACGGATGCGTGTTCGCTCTATAGACACGTGATGGTCCCTGTGGCCACTGTAGAATTTTCCAGATGTAGGCTCAGCAGAAACTCCCTCCTTGGCTTTGAGTCGGCGGTGAACCTCTACAGCCACCCTATGGAAGCGTGTTGAGCCCTGATTAATGACGCTGAGCATCCTGTGACTGTGCCTCGCTGGGGGAGAGCGGACCAGGCTATTGTAGCCGATGGCATCCTGAAGCTTGTCAATCTGAGATACTTTGGCTTCTAGTTCCCTCTGTAGAGCCTGCAGCTGAAGCTCCTGGGCTCTTAGCTCATGGTCCCGGTGGGTAAGCTCTTCCTCAAGCCAGGCTATTCTCAACCTCAGCTGCTCCGATGACTCCCACACTGGTGACTCTTTAATACCTGAGGCCAAGCATGTCTCCTCCAGCCGAGGGGCTTTGATCGAACCATTCCCCATGGCCACAGAGTCACTTCGCACCATAGAGAGAGCTTCAAAAGGCAGAGGAGCTGACTGCGTGGCTAGAGACCTCAGTCCAGCCAGACAGATACATTCTCTTTCAAAGGAATAGCTTTCACATGGACCTATATAAAATATATACATGCACATACACCACTTAACCCGACTATCTTTTCAAAATGTATGTTATTGATTTATGTTCATTATGTTGTTCACAATATAACACAGAATAGAGTTTGCACAGTCTGTATCATGTTTTTCCTGAGGTCTGTATAGAGTGTGCTGTGTGATTATGAGCTTTTGCGTCTAGCTAATGGAGGCACAATATTTTACTTTTCCCTTCTGAATGGAGAAGCCTACTGCATATGTGTAAGCCTATATGAAATCCAAAGGACAGCAAAATCTAAGAATCCTTATTATTAGATGTTTTTTTGGTTGGATGCACTCCATTGTTTTATAACAGAACTGAGGAGGGAGAGACAGAGGATAAACTGTACCAGTGTTGTACATGTATTTATTCACACATGCACATAACTGTTTAGAAACACTCAATGTTGAATGCTATTAAAGACATTAAACACCTAGCAAATGTAAATGTATAGAATATTATGGCCATCTTGTTATATAAGAAACAATATATTTTGAAAATCAAAGAGTGCTAAAAAGTCTCAATACTATTCGCTTATTTCGATGTTTAACCTCTGACAGGGTTAAATACTTCCACAGAAATACAACCTGTTGACATGCATATGCATTTTAGAACGACAAGTGTCTTACCTTGTGCGCTTGTACTGACTCCTTTTCTGTTGAAATGTTCGCGGGATGTGTGTCATTGTGACATGAAGCTGGAGATGAACAGCGCTGTGCTGTCTGTCGCTGCTCTCTGAGCGCCTGGCAACCTGACGGAAGCGCCTGAGGCACAGAGAGTGGCGCTGCAGCGCGACACCTAGTGGCCAAAACACGCCATGCTTTACTCCTGCTGTTCTAACTGTAACCACAAGAGGCCGGAAATACACTGAAGCACCAAAAAAACTGGTGTACCTCTTAATACTTGGCTGGTCCCACACAGGATCTTGGAGGGAACGTTGCACAGTCCTGACTCTGATGTTAGTTGAAGCCCCAGCACTGAATTCCGATGTTACCTGAGGCAGCATCG
>JAOTRJ010000043.1:13630270-13647895 GCA_028564905.1 Leptodoras praelongus | reverse complement strand
TGTTCTGAAACATTTAAGTGTGACAAACATGCAAAAAATCAGGAAATCAGGAAGGGGGCAAACACTTTTTCACACCAATGTAATTCCCTGTCATGCATGTATATAGCACATACATTAATCTCAAATATACACATTAGCTAAACACAATGTTCTTTCCAACCTAAATTAATACAATGTTCATTCTCACATCATTGCAAATGTGTTTTACATGAAAAACCTCAGCACCTTTCCTCATTTTGTCAAAGAGGGAAAAGCAGCGGAAACGGACTCATTGTAAAAACATGAATCAATGTTTCAGCTATTCAGTCTCAGCTATTTGATGATCTAGTCCAGGCTTGGAGTGGACAGCCATGTAATTTGTTTTGGCAAGTGGGAGCGAGCTTCTGTGAGCCGCCAGAACCCCAGAGCCAAAGAGAGGTGGTGCGCACTCTCATGAAGGAGCACTAATCACTGCTGCCAACAGCCTCCAATAAGACAAATCTCCACATAAATAAAACAATTATATCTAGTGGTTATATCACAAAGAGACTTGAATGCTGCAGCTAAAAAACTAAAACAAATTGCAAAACAAAAACTAGAATAGCTTAAAGCTTCCAAAAGTGGTAAAACCTTCATCCAAAAACACTGGTGCATCTGCTTTTTTATTGCACTCTGGAAAAACAACGAAATCAGGAGAATGTTGAAACGGAGAGGAAACCTATCAATAAAAATAGAGAAATGGAATGCCAGATGAAGTTGGGTTTGTAGCCTCAGAAGGTTGTGTGTATTTTTTAAAAAGTCATTGTGCTTTAGTCACAAGCCCTGTGGGGGCCATTTCACAGCGAAGCTGACCCCATAAAGGTGTCACCATAATGCAGGGAGACTAACTTTTATTCATGACGCCTTGTAGGAATGCCACACTTTTACAGTAGTTCAAGGCCTCCTTTTTCGAAAGACTCTTCAAAAGAAAAATTGTTTCTGCCTATCACCAATAAATCCAGTTGAAATTAACTAGACTGCAGTGTGTAGTTCACTTAATGATGGGTAATGTTTCCCTTTGACAGAAACAACAGCATCACAAACAGCATCAAGTTACCTGGCCTATAAATCAAACTAAACTGTTTTCTTAGTACAGGGGTGTTACACTGCAGTCCTGAAAGGCCATTTCTGAGTTTACCATTCTGCCTCATTTAACACAACTGACTCCACTCGTCAGCTAATTACCAAGACCTTCATGAGATGAACGAGGTGTGCCTGAAGAGGGAAAACACTAATCTCTGCAGTGCGCTGACCCTCCACAACCTGAGTGTGACTCAACTATCCTAGAGGCATCATGTGCTCAGACTCAGTGAAATATATCAGTGTTACAAGCTGTCTTCAGAACAAATGACCAAATTTTATGGATGCTGACACATCTCTTTATGATAATTGCTTTTCTGTGTGATTTAAAGTGAGTGTTTTGGTGGGTTAGACCTGTAAAATTTCATGACTGGAGTTCATAATACATGGCTTTATGAGCTGTAGAAGATGCAGTACCAGGATGCTTACCATGTCCCCCTTCTGACCATTTTGCCCCTGTGAAAAAAATCAGACAAAAACACCATTTGGCACAGAAATATTTTTTTGTCTGTTGTTTTATTTTATGTGATTACCATTGATAATGCCAGAATCATTGTTGGCACAATTACTTTAATCATGATTGTTTCTAGTGTTACTTTAAACAATTTCAAGAAAACACAAGGTTCTTATACCTTAAATAAGTCAATGAATAAAATGTTTTGTAAAGACACTTACAGGCTTGCCATCCAAGCCGATAGGACCCTAAGCAGATAAAAAAAGGGGAGAATTTAATGAGAAGGCTGAGAGGGAGCAAGGCTTGCATGGCTCTCTAGACAACTACTCTCATGTGATGATATTTATGAGAAGAATTGTATTTCCTCAAAAGGTCAGGCCAAAGGCACAATTCAAAAAATAAAAGCATATACTTGAATAACACACTGGAAGAACAGTGAAGCTATTGTATTCGCATAAGACCCAGTGTATGTGCCCCGCAGGTCACAACTTATAAAGAGTAATAAACACCCAAAATGAGTTTTTATGTCTTGGTAATTTAGTATAGGACCACAGTTAATACAATAACAATATAATTTAGTTATTCCTTTACAAATGAAATTGCTGGTTGTATTTCTTGTCACTGTCTGAGTTGAACCTGAACTTAATAAACTGTAGTGTAGCTAATGTTAATAGTTGATCCTGCCCAACATAAAAATGGTAAAAGAAAGCAAGCAAGAAAATGAAACAGTCACTCACAACAACAAAAAAAAAACAAATAGGAGAAGACAATATTACAATATTATATCATAATACAAGATACTAATGTATATGGGTGTTCATTTATATTTTACTGATTGGGAATTTTCTTAATGTAAATCACACATGAATACTTACACACCAGCACCTATTGTCAGAAGACAAGGGTGCACTCTATAGTACTTTAATATCATACTTCCCAGCACATTGCTGACTAAGATCTTTACTATTTGAAAAGTATGGATGCTTATTTCTTTTTTTTTACTTCTGAATATATTATCTACATAGTTTTGGTCATTAAGGTCATTGTAACATACCGGAAAGCCAGGAAATCCTCTAGTGCCTGGCTGACCCTGAATGGAGACACAAAAAAAGACAACAGCTGAATTATTGCACATACACCTCATTGCCACAATATACAGGCAAACAAAAGAGCATAGAAAAAACACAAATTCCTCTTCTCCAGTTTACACACACACACACACACACAAATAAGTGATGTGAACTCAGTAGAACAAGGTCAGTGTTAAAAAAAACACCCTGTTTCGTATTGCGAGCCCTTTGTTTGGGATGTGGAAAAAAAATGCACAAACTAGAATATGCTGTGAAATCCTGCATTAGAGCACACAAATCTGGTAAGTGAAAGCCAACATGGAAGTCTCCAAACAGTATAAGTACGTGTCAATTATCATTAGTGCTATGTTCCCCTGGACACAATACCAAGGCTGCTTTGCTGAAAAAAAATCTTTTTGTGCCCTTAAGTCAGGAAGATGCCATTAAATATCCTCAGAAAAGAAGTGGTAATATGCAGTGAAGGAAAACTAGAAGAAATTACAAGGAAGAGGTGAGCACAAATAATGAAAGAGATTATATGTCTGGCTCCCAGGTAGTTACCGAGAACATAGCCGGGTCTCTCTCGCAACAGTAACCAAATGTACTGTTGGAAAAAGTGGGAGTACTAGTTTACTACACAATGTATGAGACCATCTGCTTTTCTGTGCTACAAGCCTGCTGGACACTATATATATTGTTTTTTATTCATGATGTAATGTTACTGTGAAATACACCACACAATACAATTACAAGAAAGTACCATTAGTTCTATAAATCAGTGGTAGGGCAATATAAGACCTTGCCTGTGTGGGCCCTGCTGAGTGCTCAGTCTCTTCTCTAATCTCTTCATTTATGTGTGAGAAAATCATTGTGGCAATGTACTCAGTCAAGTCCACCTGGCTGATTTATCATTTCCGGTGGCCTCTCCACACCTCACTTGTAAATCAACCCCTGTGACCCACTCAGCACAAAGCCCACGCTCTCTGCTCACCTGCTAGGAGAGGGCCCATCCTACAGCAATCCTGCTCTGACATTACCCTCTGCCACGACCCTGGCTCTCACAGCCTGCTGTCTCCGACTACTGCCTTATGACTAGTGGACGCACTTGGGTACAGAGAGGCATGCAATCAGCAAGCTCGAAACCAGATGTCTGGTCCTGCCTAAGCAGTCTGCAGGCCCCGCCATAAGGTATTTCAGGTCTGTCAACCAGGAGTGCTGGGGGATGGACTGGAAAACCGCAGGACGAAGAATGGCCAGAGCGTTTTACAGGATAATCAGAAAGGAAATTGCACTTCTGAAGGGGAAACATTACCCTTTTGTCTTCTGCTTGGAATGTGGACAGAAGATAGGGTGTGGGTCCTGAGTTTGGGACAAGCCCCATTTCATCTGGAGCCCGGGCTACTCATTTACAGGCACAGTACAATAGTAGGCAATCTAGAGGTCCAGTGTCTGGATCATTATCTTGTAAATTAGGATTGTTTTTGTTTCTCTCCCTAATGAAGATGAGGTTCCAAATGACCATCATTAAAGGCAACTCAAAGCCCTTCAGTGTTTAAATGAAGCTTAAGTATTTCCATACAATCTGCTATGGGGATTCTGTTTAATTCATCTCCATTAGAGGAGCTACACCGCAGAAGTGAAAAGAGCACTTGAACTTTGTGAGGAAGTGAGGAACCTGCAGATTCCTTCATTTAATGCTGCTCAAATATGTCACAGAAGCTTTGATTTGTCAATGCAAAACCAACTATTGAGGCATGGTACAGAAAGGGGACTGTAAATCTGTGAACAATTTAAATGATCGTCCAAAACAGCAATAGCATTGCTTTAAACAAACTTAGTCCTTTCTCTGCTGGTAGACTAAGAGAGTAACTGAAAGTAATGTGAGGTTTTATTGGTGCCAGTGATGACACTTACAGGAGGTCCTCGTGGGCCAATGATAGATAGACCTGGCTCCCCTGGAGCTCCCTAAGAACAGACAGAAAGATGGAGATGATCAGAAGAAGTAACAGAGGAAGGAAAGAGAAAGGTTCTATGTCTATTCTAAAGTCTGCATAAAATGGCAAATGCAGTATATCAGAAACAGCTCTTTAAACACTCTCTGGCATCTGATGAAATTTCCCTGCTACTAGCCTGTACGAAATCTGAAGACGTGTGGTTTGCATGATGTTTGGTCGAAAACATATACTCCTACTTTGAGTGTTGATAGCTGGGAAGGTCAGAGTGCACTGTAGAATAAACAGAGCAGGGCCCTCAGGACTGGTTCTCTGGCACAGCTAAAGTAATTTGCACAGTGTCAGCCAGTCCTTAATGTTGGACCCAGCCTCCCAGCACAATCCCACAAAACCCTGTGGCCAGACAAGAATGTTATTGTATTTCTAGCACTTTCCCTAATTGGCTCTCTCCAGTGAAACCTTATCATGGAGAAACCTTTGATGACCCAGTCATCTGTACAATTACAGGTAATTTTAATGCTTCTGACTAAATTCCTGTTTTATCCAGGGGGCCTATTCGTTTTCCAACTTGGGTTTTGTGCATCTGTAGGCCTTGCTGACTGCTATAAAGGGAAACTGTTGCGGTGTAGCAATGGCCAATTCAGGCCAGAGAAAAAGAAAAAGACTCCTAAGCTTTTTGGTTGAGGTGTGCTCCAAGAGAATTTTACAGAGATCAGGCCAATAGAACAACAGAAGAGCTTGAAAAGTTGTTAGAAGCTGGGAATGGCCAAATAACTTAGCTGTAAGTCCATACATAATCAGTCAAAGCCAGCATGAAAGGGACCCATAAAATTATATTGCTGCTTTCATATCAACACTAATGACCAACATGGTCTTACCCGATTTCAATTCAAGATTTTTCCATTTTTATTCAACAAAGCCCTTCTAAGAAAAATGGAATGTACAGACAGAGTATCTCGAAACAGTCAAGCAATTCATTATTGCTTTTCCTGCTTTTCCATCTTTAATGCTTGCTAAAAGAAGCAATGGAGATCTATGCATCAGCCAGGATCTGCTGCTCAATCAAAACATTTTGTAGCAGGAAGCCATAGCTTTGCCACACTGCACAATAGATTTTAATGTAGTTCTGTTGAAAACCTCAACACCCACACATTTTAAAGAACTCCACTTTCTGACTTGGTGGTTTATTTTTCTCTATAATTCCATAGACTGGCTAGCTTAATCATGCTTTGCTAGACTGCTAGATCTTGGTATGTTTCCCAACCCAGTGTCGTGAGACAGCCCACATCTCTGCCTTCTTCCAGCTCTCAATACACCAGGTATTTTGTGTTCTTGATTAATTTTTGATGGGTGTGAGGGGTGTGGGAGCTGGGATTGAACAAAAATGGACCATTCTGGAGTCCACTGAGGACTACATTGTAGAAAACTGCACATATCAATCAGATTGTACACTGCTTCCCCGTGCTTTTTTTAAGTTGAGAATTGAGAATCTATACAACTCTCTGTACTGACATAAAGAACTAGTTTAGCTACAGATATATAATTTAACACCGCAACAGAAACTGCAGTCAAATAACAGAAGCTGGAAAACAGTACCTAGAGATCCACTCCCCATTCCCAGAAATAATATATATTTCCATAATTAATATAGTGTAAAATATTGGAGTAGACCAAAAGCACAAATATATTTTAGCAACTGGGATTATGACATCTTGAGAAGTTAGTCTTTCTAAATCTCTTCCATCCCAAACATTACACTATTTACAAGAGGGAGTCTTAGGTGTCTGAAACTTCAGAGCAAATAAACGTAGGTAATCTAACCGTTGTGGGAAACCTCTTCAGAAATGGAGCCCCCCCAGGCCTATTCAAGATAGAGCCCAAAGTCTCCCTGATATAAATCATGATGCCTGCACACACTGTACTTTGGACTAAGCCCCCAAACCACCCACAGTGAGAGAATTTTCAGTAGTGCACAGGCGGGCTGCCGTCCTGCACTTACCTTTTCCCCTGTGTTTCCCTTTAAGCCCTGGTCAGTCACAGCAGACACAGTCACATGCACAGTGTGAAGGAGAAAGACAGAGAGAGGAATCAGGGTTAGAGAGGCATGGAGAGGACACATGCAGCAGCCTGAGTAGGGGCACTGGAAGGTTGGGAAATGGGAGAACTTCGGGTCAAGGGGAAAGGACACTGGGATGGGAATATTTAATGTGGTTGAGGCCATGAGGGCATGGAAGCACTTGAGCAGAGTGTACACTGTACACTGTACACACTGCTAGGCTATGCAATGAATAGTAATGAAAAGTAGATGGGGGCCACTAACTTTTTACACAGACAGGTTTTGGAGGAGGTCTGCTGGATAAGCAAATAAGTATTAAAAATACATTTCCTCTGAGAATCTGCAGGACTACATAGTAGTATAACACTACAGTGAAATATAAGCAGCTTAGTTTAGTTCTGCCAAAAACCTGTTATTAAAGAGAATTAGTTTTATATACATATATTCTTGAATATTCCAAAAGAGCACAAGGGCTCCTTTATAATCCAGTCTGTCTAGAGGCCACCACTGAAGTTTTATTATTCAGCAATAATTATACCATACATGTTCACACAAATGTCAACTATTTACTATTAAAGTAACATGAACAGATGCTAGGTTATACAGTGGGTTTTGATTATTTAAATATTAGTATTTATAGCACGACAGGTCTTTTGTGCATGTTCTGATAGCTTTTACACATCATATGCTCTGTTAAAATGGAAATATATCCAAATTCATAAACACATAAATCTTATTAGGAAGGGAACTATGTATAGTCCTTCCAAAAAAGATGACACACCACAAGAAGACACATCACAATCTGCTCTTCTAATTCATTAATAAAACTGTTTTTAAACCCCTTTCAAAGGCTATGAATTATATGAGTGGAGATGTTACTTATTTATCAGCACACTGGGGCATATGTCCTAATTACGGAAAAGTTCTTTATCAGAAATCTATATTTTATCTATATGTATAGATTCTTGTCATTACTATGCAAAACATCACATAGGGCTTAAAGTTCACACAAAAAGTTATTACACAACATGAAATGTGTACATTTTCTTCATAGGTTTCCACTAGCATGCCAATGAGCACTGGTAATTATTGAAAAGGCCATAGCTTGCTTGTGCAAATTAACTAGCTGGGCTAAATGCACATTTTTAAATCACTCACCATTCTTCCAGGAATGCCCATTGATCCTTTGTCTCCCTAATGATCAATGCAAAGTCAAGAGTAAAGTAAGAGACAGTAATTCTGACAGAATTCAGAATGAGTAAAACTACTGTCACTAGCAACAGCATCAATTTACAAAATCCAAATAGGCTTTTTAAGATTTAAACAACAGCCTGATTATGTAACATATACTTCGATAAGCCACTCTATATTACATTAATACAGTGTTCTGGATTCTCAAGCATTATCTAGTTGAATATTGATGATGCAGACATGCCACAGCTTATCTGATCCATAAGGGCCAACAGCCAACTATGCAAGGCCACATTAAGTGCAGACACAGAAAGTTGATCAGAAAGCAAATTCCATCAGTGATTATTTACATCTGAACAGATGTACAATGAGGTTAATATAGTTCAGACCCTTGCATTGCATTAATTGTTTAATTCGGTCACATGACAGTTGCTAATATTACCATACTACATTTAGAGTTGAAGTTTCTAGGAACGTGCTGACAGCAATGCTTGACTTTTTGATGCTTACAGTATGCATTAGATGCCATATCATCTGTATGCAAAATAATCTTAAAGATTTAAAGGATATATTTGTAGCTATTAATCATTTAATCATATTAATGCATGTTACCAATGCTCATCAACACATTATTAGTCTGAATTATTTAGTTGTCTTCTTATATTTTTTTCACATTTATATAATGATCATACCCTTATAACTAATACACAAATCTGAACTGTTCAACATAAACATTACTTTTGCTAATGTTTACCTCTATAAAGTTTTTTGAAAGCTACTGCTAATTTGGCTGGACAGACCACTAGCCCTCCAGTTTTTCACCCAGTGTGCAGTCCTTCTGGTGTCTTATTCTAATTAATGATGATAAAAGGGTGCAGGCCAAGAGGCCTAAACCCATAGGTCAGCAAAGTAACAAAGCATAGGCTAAAACACCGACTGTAGACTGTTCCGCTTTTTAAGTATATAATCAGTCATCACAGATGGGAACTTGGGAACTGGGGAAGCTGTCAAACCCTCAGGCAGGGTGAAGGATTTGGATGTTGCCCTATATCATCAAAATATGCTGGTTTTGTTAAAATACAAGGGTATTATGCTCTGTTCTGTTTGAGCTTATTTTTTCTGACATAATACTTTCATATTGGTAGCTATTTACCTATATTTCTATAAAAAGCTACTCAAAAACAATGCGATTTGTTTGCCTACATAATTTGACCTCCGGATTTAATCTTGAGAAATTTTTGTAAAGGTTGTTGAAGGAATGCTTACAGAGTACAGATGGATCTGTCCAGGGTGCTGATTCCAAAAAACACTATTTCAATTTTATTGTGCTGCACCATGCCGTAGTCTCAACAAGCTTAATCCATGTCATATAACTGTAGCAACTGGATTTAATCACCGTTATGACTATTATAATGCAAAATTATGAGAATCTATGAGGAGATTTTATGGTGTTCCAACATAGAGTACGCAATAGCAAGTGTAAATCAAAATTGTAGATGCAAAAAATTATATTTAAGTAACTAGATATGCTCAGTAACACTTATCAAACTGTTCTACTACTCTTAAATAGTCATGAACTTGTTAGTTAATATCATCTACCTATTCAGTCATCCCTATAATATAAAATAGCAATGTGAACTAACAATGTTTACGTAAATTTACTTAGAAATAGCACCAGCAATGTTTCATTTGAAACAGCTCAGCTTGATCAAAAGTTAAATAATCATGCCAAAGCCAATGCATGCTTTGCTAAATTAATTTAAAGGCATTTATTCATAAATGTGCCCATATATTGTAAGGAAAACACTTTTCCATACAGTGCAATCCATCTAAAATATCTGCAGGAGTCATATTCAAACTTTGTCCAAACTTGTCAAATGTCTGAATGAATATGCTGTTTCTTCCATTTCACCCACTGTTTGGGCCTTTATGATTGGGTTTCACAAGCTGAGGTGACTTGAGTAAGAGCGGTTTGCTTTTGTTACAATTGACAGCTGAGAGCTTTAGGTAGCCTCCTTATAACATGCTTTAATGAAGACCATGTGTGTTTTAGATCTTTGTTAGTAATACTAGTATTTCAACAGAAACTCTAAAGAGAACATTAAGGCAGAGCACAGAGGGGCTGTGAAGATGCACACAAACGTGCAAAGCAGAGTTCACCAATGGTAACGCAGGACTGTCTGGGTTTACTGACTTGACATGTAGATCAGTTAACTGACATTAATTCCAGCAAAAGAACTCATCCCAAAGGCAGTAAGTGTATTTTCACTAAATTGGCTGTTCAACCTTGCTTTTGAAAACAATCTCACTGTGTATCTTAATGGAACAGCTGAACTTTGGTATATTGAAGGTTTATAAATTATGAGTTTAAACTTCATAATTTATTATATATTGAACAGCTTCTTGGTAAAATACACTAGAGACTGGACAAGTCCTAGACAAGGACAAAGACAGACACACAACAGGACAGTTCTGAGACAATTACCGGAAAGCCAGCTCGTCCAGGAGGACCCTGAAAAATGGTGAGAGAAATGGGTACAAAAATAAAGAAAGAACCCGTCATCAATCAAACATCCCAACACCCAGCCACTCCATAATAAATTTTTTAATTCATCTGTCTGTTTTATATTCAAAATTAGAAACGAGTCTTAAAATTACATTGTGATCTCACTGTGGCAAGGCCTGCGTGTGTGACTGAACTGCATAAGCACTGAACAATCAGTGAAAACATGCAAACATTCCAACACTGTAAAACTGCCATTAGAAATATTTTTCCATAGCACACTGCTTTCAGGTTATAGGCACCATTTCAAGTACTGTGGAATTACTGTGGGTTTTATTTCACAAAAGTCTGAATTGATTTCAGATGGACACACACACACATGCAAAAGCATATCACAGATTGTGTGGTCATGCAGGCAGAGATTTTTTTTTACTACTCTGAATTTTACATTAATTCCTGTCCTACCAGAAACCCAATTAACCACGGTCATTTTATCTGAAAAGAAGAAATATATCCAGATTACCACAATTATTCTCCTTGTAAAATGTTGTCTTATGAGATTATACCTCATTACAGCCAAAACCTGATAGCTGTTATATCACTCAAATGGAAATATTCTTTTCATGATTGAAAGCTGTCATGGGAAGTGGTGGTCATAGATCGTTTAACACAGAGAGTGTGTTTGCGTCTTATTCTTGGCCTAATATTGAGAAAGGGAAGTCATTTATCAAGACTCAGCCAGAGAGGAAACTAGTAGAGAGACAAAAACATCCTTTCCACCATCTTTTGGATCGGTTCTTTGATCTGCCCATAGTCTGCCCGAAGTACCAGATTGAATTCAGCCATAAACTATAGAATGGACACAGGAATTCACATTAAACAATCATTTTATAGCCAGAATTTCATCACATTTATCCTTCTCAAAGAGACCATATTGCTAATTGCCCATTTATAATCAGTTGTTTAAATGGACAGCAATGAGAGTGGAAATGCAGAGGCAGTTTTAAATCTCAAACAGTCAGGGCCAGCTAAACCTTCTCTGAAGGCATAACCATTTTCAAACTGACAAAAAAACAACACATTCAAAAAGAAATATTTTAGTTTACTGTTCATTCTTTGCATTTCCCTTCACTGCTCCAACAGTACTATCACTGAAGAGAAATTATACTTTTGATTGACAGCCACATCTGTTTTATCAACCAATCAGATTGATCTGTTTCAGCGAGGAGGGTAGAATCCATTATCAGAAACAAAATAGCAATGCCTTCTCTTCTCGTATTGCAGGCTTAATTGCATCATCACGCATTTGCCATTCTGTGTTTGCTTGACGTGACATTGATGTGACTATTACCAGTAATTCACTTCACTGCTACTAGTACTGCTCGCACAAACAGTCTTTGGTTTGGTCTTTGAGCTCGTCTAGTTAGTTGCTTGAGTAATGCTATATTGGTTTTGTTCTTTCACAAAACAAATTGTCCTTGAAGGTCTAATCACAAAAAAAAAAAGATCGGCCATTTGTTTAAAATTATGTTAATGCTTTCTTAGCACAAATGCAATGCCAGAACAGCGTGTTTTCTGACACCTCACTTTAATTTAAACTGGCTGTAGATTAGGTTAAATTTAGAAGCCCCTACAGATTCCTTGGTTGCTCCTTTGTATGAATCATTAAAAGTCTGAAAAAACATATTTGGTTCTATCTGAATTGTTTTTTCTGTAAAATATAATACAAATAGAAATATTCAGTTGAGAAATGTAAACTAATTGATGCTATTATATTCAAAACTAACAATTAACAGAATTTAACCCTTTTCCCTATGCAGATGGTCAATGGAATATAAAGAAGCATATTATGCAATTTTGTCTCTCTTATTTTTGCATTTGCTACATGATCATGGAAACAGGAGCACTTATATAAGTCTACTAAAACATATCTCTATTCAGCCTACAGGCAAGGTTCTGATGCAGTGCCATAAATCTGTCATTTACAGTCTCATTACAGACCATTATAAGTGTACACAAGTTCTGAAAAAATGAGTGTGAGAAAGAACAGTGGAGTAAGCTGGAAAGAGGTAGCAAAATGCATACAAGAAGAAAGAGCTCATCCTAGAAAGTGTGCATTTGTGATTGAAGCAGTGAATAAGGAGATGTAATCAAGTGGAACAGTGTGTATGGGGGGGGGGGTTAAGATGAAGAGCTTGTGTAAGTGTGTAGGAGTCTACACAGTCTGTTTTGAGGCTTAAAACCAGATGCTGAGTGGGAAAAGGCCACCAATGGCTTCTGGGCATGTCTCGAAACTGGCCAAGGGATGTGTCTGGCAAGGTCAAAGGTCAGCTACCGGAAAAGAGCCCCTCATTTGTGCTACACGGTAGCAGCACACATGTGGCTCTCATTACAGCTATAGTGCTTCTGGGGGAATGATTATGTTCCCCACAGAGGCTGAGGGGTTACAGTCCCGCTACTCTCAGTGGTAAAAGTGAGATCTTAAACTTCCAGAAATTAACTTCTAGTAAAATATATCAGAACATGACTTGTGTAATGAGAAGATCTTGTTGGTCACTCATTTACTGAGGAAAACTACTGGAAAACACACTCTCTGATAGCAGCATAGTAAGAGTACAGGGTTTTATGTAATTAGTATCCACAATTTAGTTGTCCTTCTTGTACACTCGTGTTTGTATTAAGCCCCTCAATAAAAATAGTTACTTGACAACATATATTTTTTAAAAATCATTTGTTTCTGAAAGAAAGTGTTGCATTTTGGGGTTTGAGTACACACAACACTCAATGGGCTGCCTTGAAATATGCTATTTAAATGAAGAAAGGTTTTGTAAAGATGTGAAAAAATTTTATGCTCACATCTGCTTTGAACTGGATATAATTTTCTTTGGACATGTGTAGACGTTAATGGATGTGAGCTGGTGATGCTTGAACTAGTCCTGCCTCAAACACAGCTAAAGGCCATGCCCATGCTAGCTGACCTGTAAAGAATGGGAGACAATTATGTATTTAAACCCATTAAATGTTCGCTTTCAACAGGAAATGGCCAATTTCTTGAAGTTGTAGAACTGGAATCACACCTGTAGGTTAAGCTGAAATACTTGTGTAGATGTTGGTCTGAAACCTGTTTTCATAGTAGTAGATCAGCATGAAATCAACAAGCTAAGACCTAAATCCATCCATCACTCAGAAACGTTTGTTTCCAACCACGTCTAAAAACAAACCCTGCACTTGTCACATCGCCAGTGATTGCCAATTAATCGCTCCTGACACCGAAAGATCTCACGGCTGCTTGTGATTTTGAGCATATGACTCTCAGATGACAAAATTACCCAGACTGCGTCCTTACTTCTTTTGTGTTATACTACACTACTACGTGCTGTTGAATTCTTCAAAGTTGGTGATTCATTTTCAATTCCAGCAGAGAAATCTCTGACAGAAAATATATAATATATTAATAATAAGGTAACAATAAGACAGGGTGATAATAAACAGAAAACATGCATATATTTTACAAAGAAAAATGTATAAACATTGATGGTGTAGCTTTCTGTAAGGAGACATTAATTTTATATTTATGGAAGGATTCTAGGTGTAAGTAAGTATTAAATTATGGGAGAGAGTCTTCAGGAAAAAGGGCTTCTTGTTTTCTAAGTAACATGATAAGACAGGCCGGGGAGGGAACAACTGTTTTTAGCTGTTATAATGTAAGTGATAACAGGAACTAACTTCCCTAACAGATGTTCTATAACATTAAATAGTTTTTTTAATTAAAAAATTAAAAAGTACCTAAAATTGCAATTGTTGGCAAAAGGCTGTGGAATAAAAGGAATACAACACTTCAAGATGTGCTGTTTCAGGAAAATAATCTATTTCATGGCTTTCAATAACTACACTGTTATTGAGTATTTTTTACATAACATCACATTTAATTATTAATTTATATTTTAATTTTAATTATTATTTAGAATCTGTGTGTGCACTTTTATTTTATCATTGCCTTTCCATGAACTGTACCTTTCTACACCAAGCTAAAAACCTGGGTTTGGGAATCTTGCAACCTGGCATCTTAAAAAGACTTCAATAATTTGTTACTTCAAGGAGAGTTCTAAACAATGTTGTTAGCACAAGCAACCATTCAAACATTGTCAATTTTAAAGGCTAATTTACTGTATAATGCTGTATAATGCTTTGAGTAGTTATTTTTGAGTAGTTTTACTCAATACCTTTAAAGTTTAAATGTCTGCATGTGTGTCTGAGCTCTTCCAGTGCATTAAAGCTACCCTTTTATTATGTCTGTGGCCGGTGTTATATCATTAATCACTGCCAGGGCTTAGAGGTGGAGCTCGACCTTCAATCTCTAAAAGTACGGACGCAGCTGTTCCTAACCACACCTAATTTTAGTCTTCTCAATATTGCCCCTCCTCTCCTCTCCTCTCCTCTCTTTTCCTCTCTCTCATCAAGGTATCCCACAGTCTCACACCAATGCTTAGCCATGTTTCCTGATTCTCCTGAATATTAGTACTGAAACATAAAAGTGGAGGCTAAGCAGGGTCAAAATACCGCACTCACCCAGTCTAACACACAGACGAGACTCAAACTCTGGACAATAATCTACAGCTTTAGTGTTAATGCACCATCCACCTCTGGCCAAAGAGAAAGAAGTAGAAGAGAATGGTGGTTTTGTAGTGCTGGCTAAAAGGTCCAAATGTGTCCTGCTGTTTTATCACACATATAAAGTCCTCACATTTTCTCTACTTTCATCTGCTTGGCCATTTACTGCCTTGTATTTTTCAGATTTATTATGCAGCAGGAAGACCCACACTTTTAGAAAAAGAAAAACTTTAAGGTTTCTACAGTTGCCCCTTTTTGGGAACCCTTACAAGGTCTATGTAGAACCTTAGAACCCTAGTACAGTGTCCCACGCATGTTTCACAAATTATACAAAGAGCCCCCTTTAACAGTGTAGATAGAATCTATGAAATGTAAAGCAATGTACCCAGTTGTATATAAAAATGACAAGGTGACACATGCTAGATCATATTCACACACATAATCACAGACACACAGCACAGCACACACAGACACTACACAAAGTTTGGGTCACTTTACCGCAATGCAGGCAACAAAGACAACAAGTCCATTGTACTTACAGGAGGTCCTGAAACAGAGAAAAGAGAGATTGGTGTTAGTCATATGCAGTAATAAATCAACATTAAAAAGTTTCAGCAGATCAGTTTAGTGCTGGTCCAATGGTTAGATTTTGGGAAACTGATTAAAAAGCTGAGTTGAAAGCCCTCTCCCACTCTCCTGCTTGAGCGAGACCCTTAACACTCATCTGTTCAGCTCGATTTTATGTCACTTTAATAAAAGCACCTGCAAAATGAATTATTGTAAAAGTAAATGAGTTAAATAACCTTAGACTCTTTACCTCTTGGCATCAGATAGTACTATATTTGACCTGTATAAACTAACGTGATGTCTGAATAGCTAGACAGTATCTAGACAGTATGCCTTGCCTGTGCTCTGTCAGTACAGGTGTACTCAGTGTATCCCTGATGACTCTTTTTAACCTCTCAGTCTAAGACACTCAGAAGAAAGATGTAGCGAAGGTAAACATCTTCTGTACTGAGTCACACTGTCGGCTCCGCACATAAATAAAACAGTTTAATTTCGGAGCTGTGTTTATAAAGTAGTAGATCACAGGCCTGATGTCAGTGCCCGTCAAGAGTTCCAGCTGGTTTTTCTGGCAGTGTCCTAGTAAGTCTTAAACACTGCTGACAGCACAGGGGGAGACGGAGGCTCTTGTACCATGGCACACTACTGGGATATAGTTATCATACACTGCACTTAAAGTAAAAAACCCTGACTAATTAATCACTAAAGTAGCACTTTTCCAGCTGCTCAGCTTATTAGATTTAATTCTACAGCCATTACACTGCCACTTTATTCCTGGAAACACTGTGTGTTAGTGCAAAAAAAAAGCATAATGGCACAGTAGACAAAGATAATATTCAGAATACGGTAGTACAGCTTTTGATTTGTAAAACTGTTACAACCCCCAAAGTGCAAAGCAGTTGAATCTAGTTTCAAGTGATTAACATATTAATAAAAATATGATAGAAAGTCCTTTCTTTTAAATGCACTTTAGTTAGCATCAAGGCAGTGAGTGTTAAGTCAGTGGTTTAGAATCATCTTAATAAAATGGTCCCTCATGAAAGTACCATTTACAATTATACATAAATCACTGGCATATTCCAAATCTCGTCACAGACAAAAGTTAAAATGACTTATCACATACTACAAATACCTCATGTCAGATATATTTACTTGGATCATATCTTCAGAAACTCATTCAGCCATCAGACTGGAAAACTGAACTAGCACAACTAATCCATCAAACAATTTGTGACAGGCAGCTATTTTTTTTCTGAGCATAAATGATTACATCAAGCTGTTTTCCTTTAAGCAGAATACATAAGGACAGAATAATAGACTGCTTTCCAGGCTGCTTACGCTTAAAAAAGCGTGAAAATGGAATTTGGCATATGACAGCCTTTTCCTTTTAAATGGCCCAAGGAAGAAAAAGGACACAGACATGGACATGAACCACAGGCACGGCAATCCATAATGGAGATAAATGGAATGTGAAATGAAAAGAAATTACGTGTAACCTAAAGTCAACTGACCTAAGAGACAAACATGCATGCCTCCTAGGTCTATGCAAAGAAACATCACAGGCAAGTATTATGTACGACCAGTCCTTCCCGTAATTTAGACCTGCAATCACTAGGGCAGGCGTAAGTAATGGCAGAGTCACAACAGTGGCAAACCTTTCCAATGGGTCTATGAATTATTCTTTCCTTTCCTGTTTTGAGAGCCCTGTGTTTTTCTAGTAATTAGAGAAGATATTAATCAAAATTGCTGCCAAAGTGGCAAGTGGTATTTTTGTAGAAAATGCCAGAATGGAGCACACAAGAAATCTGTGGTGAAACAAGAATAGGCAGTGTAGTGAGACCAATAAGAAGTAAGTCATTAGAAATGATAATGTGCAGTCCCATGTTGTCACATTGACCTTGATTCTCTCCAAAACAGTAAAATATGTACACATCATGAAAGGACAATATTCTTTAAGCCTCCATAAAAGCTTACACTTTAAAAAGAATAGTTTATTGATTACAAAGATTGAGAACCTGATTTAGTAAAGGTTTGCATGTGTAACTGAGCCAGGGGTGGCTCAGTGGTTAAGGTGTTGGGTTACTGAATAGAAGGTTGGGGGTTCAAGCCCCAGCACAACCAAGCTG
>JAOTRJ010000043.1:13607981-13624104 GCA_028564905.1 Leptodoras praelongus | reverse complement strand
AACCCACGCGAACACGGGGAGAACATGCAAACTCCACACAGAAATTTCCCAGGTCACCCCACCCGGGGATCGAACCCGGGTCCCTCTTGCTGTGAGGCGACGGTGCTATCCACTGCGCCACCGTGCCGCCCAAGGAGAGGAACTGATGACAGAAGTGTGATACGAACCCACGCCTCCAGGGGAGACTGCGACCTGAATGCAGCGCCTTAGACCGCTCGGCCATCCTGACACAACCTGAAACTGTATTATGTGTATTAAGAGGAAGCCATATAATAATTTAGTACAGAAATGCTACCGAGTTCTCTGGGCCCAAAGTCATCTGACATATACAGAAATGACAGTGGAAATGTGTTCTGTGGTCAGGCAAATCCACGTTTTTGGAAAAAACGCATTGGATTTTATGTGCCAAAGATGAAAAAGACCATTCCATTTACCAATAAAAAGTGCAAAAACAACTCTTGTGACGGCATCAGTGCTCATGGCATGGGTGATCTGCATATATGTGAAGGTACCATTGACGTGTAGGCTTATATTGGTATTTTGCAGAAACATATGCTGCTATCAAGACAACGCCTTTTCCGAGGAACTCATGTCTGTTTCAGCAGGACAATTCCAGGCCTCATTCTGCATGAGTTACAAAAGCGTGGCTTGATCTGTCTCCTATTGAAAATGTATGGTGTATCAAGAGATTAAAAAGTATAAAAAGTTGATGTGACCCAGTGGTAATCATGCCTTTTTTGTGTGTTGCAGACATCAATTTCTAAATTTGTTTATATTTAACAAACAGAATTACATTCAACATTGAAAACACTTAAAATCTTTTCTTTGCCTTTTTTCTATTAAATAAATGTTCAAGTAAATGAACAAATTACAGATATCAGTTTTAATTGCATTTTAAGAAAGTGTTCCAACTTCTGGAAATGGGGTTTTGTAGTTGTGATGCAAGATCATGCCAGTTCTTATTTGAGGCTGACCGTGCAGCAGCAAATATGACTTTATGTCAAGAATTGTGAAGTTCAGATGCCGTCAGAGAGTGCTTTTGCTAGTAAGCCCAGTACATAAGGTGTCTTTAAACTCTTTAAACCAGAATGAAATTACTAACCTCTGACATCTATAGCTATAACTCTTATTCACAATAAAGATAAGACCTAGAAAGTGAGAAGGCCACGCTTTTCCACACACACACACACACACACACACACACACACACACACAC
Organism: Leptodoras praelongus; assembly: GCA_028564905.1. NCBI lineage: Eukaryota > Metazoa > Chordata > Actinopteri > Siluriformes > Doradidae > Leptodoras > Leptodoras praelongus. The sequence goes on along the minus strand of JAOTRJ010000043.1, from coordinate 13,622,888 downwards.
ACAACCATTTCTTGAATAACAAACACATTGCTTATGGAAGACAAATGGCTACCTTGAAAAGGTTAAAACAACATCTAAACTACAGCAAGACAGAAATGTTTTACACTTACAGATGAGATCTGTGGTCTTTTATGGTTCTGCTATAGAAATCCTAATTGCCATGGCCATGTTTCTAAGACCGTCTTTAACCCTTGGGAATGTTTATTTATGTTGGGAGGGTGACAAAAGACAAGATTAGTTATTTTGTTTTGAAACAGATTTCTCTTTGTACTCCGAGGGAAAAAGGCCCCCTTAAAAGTAAAGAAAGCACAGAATTCAGTACAGCAGCAAAAGAAAAAAAAAACACTCATATTGCAAGAGGCTGCTGACAAATGCTGCAATCAACAAAAAGAACGTGTTCCTGAAACACCACTTAGTCTTCCATATAATCTAGCCTTGTTATAGCCTAAATGTGCTCAAGAGGAAATTCATACATGGGAAGTTATTGAGTGTTTTTTTCCTCAAAACTGGATTAAGTCGAAAAAATCTGCTACTGAGATTGTCAGATTGGTTAAATGAAAGAATACAGATGTAGGGACGTCTCAGAGGACCACCATGTTGACGACTAAGCCACCTACCATTTGCATTCAAGTACGGTGGCCCAGAGCATAAAAAATGTGATATGGTGCTTTGGGAGCATATCACTACTACTATTCGGTTACTGAGGGTAAAAAGGGCAGCACAATGCCATGACAAAAGCTGTTAAAAAAGAAGGTCGATGAGCAGACTTCAATAGCATTGCTGAAATAAACATTGAGCACCTTTATGCTTTTACCATGTGTGTTCCAGAGCAGGCATATGGCCAAGAGCACTCTACACATCATTGGTGGTGTTAAAAGTGCCTATCAATTGAGCTCTGCCTGCTGGCTGATTGCAAAACCAGAGCTCTTGGAATAAACGTTACACAGGTACTAGTGTTAAAAGAGTCTCAGTCCTGCTGGTGAACAGGAGGGCAGACAAATACTGGGCAGAATGACCTACCAAACATATTTATGATTGTAAGTATTTCTATAATGAGTATAAACAGAGCCATGGAACACACAGTACAGTATAGAAATGTATTCTGTGTGGCTTACAATTTCCTCTATTTCATATTCTATGCATGAATGTCAAGTCATGTGACACTTGGACCAGAGCGTCATCCAAGGTGTTCCTTCAGCTATGGGAGGAGAAATGTGAGCCTGCATCTACATGAATCTCAGATGTTATTTCTTTTGACAGCTGAAATTCTCTTTCTATTAAGCTACTTTCTCTTCTACACTCATTCTTGTCTACAGTACACTACGTTTCTTTCATGACTGTTTAAGATTAAGCAATATTCAGTATCTGCATCAAGAACAACTGTCATGCAGGCAGATACTAATTATTTGAGACATGAGCAAACTGTTGCTTAATGTCAGTAAAGCAGAGCTTTTTTTTTGCCGAGAACTGTAGTAAATATCTGACTAATCAAGCGTTTTCTTTTAATCTAATGTGAACCAAGAGTTCCAGTTGCATTATTACTGATTAAATCCTTTTGCTCCTAAACGGATGTGAAAAATAATTTTGTTTAAGGTTTGAAAAGGTTCATGATGCATTTAACTCTTCTGTTTGAGGCCATGGGCCATTGCTTAGTCACCCATTATGAGAAAAAGGGGTCTGCTCTCAATCAAGCACTTCAAGCCCCTCTAACACAGCAGCAAAATAAACCCAGACTTGTTGAAGGATGACACATCCACACAAAAGGCAAAGAGCACTAAAAAGCGAAAATCACATGAAAGTATCAAGTTTCCTCAAAATGAGAGAAGCAGACTTGACCTCGCACACTGAGTTCCATCCAGAAACGTTAAGGTATGAAGGACACATGCACATTCCTTCATTTCCCAAACACAAAGCCATTGAGTGTTCTTCCACAGCCTCTGCTGTACAGTCCGTCTCAGAAAACCGAAGCTACAACAAAAATAATCAAAATCAAACCAAGCACAAGATGCTTGTAAATTGTTGCTGCTATGTCCAGTGACCCTGTACAGCTTAGTCTGAGACTGTCGCTGTGGTACACCAAGAACATTTTCAACATGCTTCTCAATTACAGCTCAAAATAATCCCTAGTGACACAAACGGCAATGTCCTAGACCTGGCGTGTCACACTGTGGTTGGGTTACACGGGCAGAGTAAAAATCAGTCATTTTCAGTATAGTAAACAATCTGACAGTCGGCTCATATTAACTCCTAGAATATCAGTGCAATTTGTCACCAAATCACATGATTAAACAACAAGATGGAGTTAGGTCAGTGACTCATCAATGTCACATCCAAGTCTGGCATGAATGTAAAGTAAAAGGAAATAGCATCACATTACTGTGTTTATAACTGGATGCTGTGTTTGATTCACAATGCGGGGTGCATATGAGAAATGTGTTCTGGAGAGACACTGATAAGCTCTGTTCATTTCCCACATAGAGGAAGCTCCAATACTGATCACAAGAATGTTCAAGAAAATGTTCTCAATGTCATTTCACTTCTTATTTCTTCACTTATTTCTCTTTTGTTTCCTCTATTACTCTGAATGAAATAGGATGAGATGCATGTGAAATCTCACTTCTACTCATCTCCCTACATCACCACATGTCAGCCTAGGCGCTGGAATCCAAACACTTCCCTGAAGCACAAAATACATTGGCATGTGGAGAGCCACTCCAGCCACCTCACTCCAATAAGCCCACAGGGAGTCTGGATTCAAAACTTAGTGTACTGTGTAGAGTGTACTAAAGACAAGCACAACTACTATAGAGGAATCAACCAAATGCATAGCATTCGTATATGAGCAGTATTACATCACTACTATTAAAATGTAAAAAAAGAGCAATAAAATTCCCTTTGTATACATGTCCATCATACATTCACTGAACACTATACTAATCCTGGATGGGCCTCTCTTTGCTCTCAAAACAGCCTCACATTTTCATGGCATGGTTTCCATAACATTTCCTTTGAGACTCTGGGCCATGTTGACATGATTGCATCACACAATTCCTACAGATTTTTCAGGCACACTTTCATGCAGCAAATCTCCCACATCTACCACTGAAGCCTCAGCTTTCTGTTCTTGGCTAACAGAAGTGGAACCCGATGTGGCCTTCTGCTGTTGTAGCCTATCCACCTCAGAGTTCGAAGTGTTGTGCAATCTGAGGTGCTTTTCTGCTCGTCACAGTTGTACAGTGGGTTTCTGAGATACTGCAGCCTTTTTGTCAGCTCAAACCAGTCTATTCTCCTCTGACCTCTCTGACCAACGAGGTGTTTCTGTCTGCAGAACTGCAGCTTGCTGCATGTTTTTTCTTTATTGCATTGCATTGCATTCTGAGTAAATTCTATAGAATGTTTGTGTGAAAATCCCAGATCAGCAAATATGAAATGCTCAAAGCAGCCCATCTGTCACCAACAACCATGCCAAGGTCAAAATCACTGGGATAACTTTTCCCTAGTTCGCTGGTTCATGCGAACATTACTCAAAGCTGGTGGCCCAGATCTGCATGATTGTACAAACAGCACTGCTGCCACACAATTGGCAGATTAGATAATTCCAGAAATGAGCAGGTGTACAGATGTTCCTTATAAAGTGTTCAATGAGTGTATACTGTATTCATACACTTACAAACAAACACGGAGCAGCCCTCTGCATGTTTTTGACCAGAGCATATGGGATTTCTCTCATTCAGCAGCAGAATCCTGAAATGTTGTGCACAGAAATGCTTGCCCCCAAGGCATTTCAACATCGGAGGAAGTGAGCAAGCTCGTTGTGGAAAACAAATGACCTGCTTTGTCACTCATCCAAAAGTCTGTGTCCTTGAGCCTCTCCAAGCCTGAGTAGCAGACATCAGGCCTCCACATTCACAACACCAATTACCTCTGCTAAATGTAAATCTTTATTACAATGATAGAAAACTGATGTGTAATTGCATGGTATTCCAGAGTCAAGATTCCTAATGGAAGAATGTTCATGAATTCATGAACTCTGTCTTTACCACACTTTCTTTCATCCAAATAATAAAACAAAATCTATAGTGAGAAATAAATACAAAATCTGTATACTGGATCTGAAATTGAGAATAAGATGGATCTATGAGCTCTGTAATGTTTGTGTGCATGTGCATGTTTGTGTGTGTGTGTGTGATATGTGTTTATATCTTTGTGGGGACCAAATGTCATCACGAGGACAGGAATATCCGATATTTTTAACCTTGTGGGAACATGGTCCCTATAAAGAAAGTGTTTTTATTGCTGCTGTTGTAGATTTTACCAAAAATGAAAAAATAAAAGAGCCAAAAAGTTGCTTTTTCATTACTGAGGTTAAGGTTAGAGTTAGGATTAGTATTAATTAGCTGCAGTAATAATTATGTCAATGAAAAGTTCTCCTAAGTATAGCAATACAAACGTGTCTGTGTGTGTGTGTGTGTGTGTCCTAAACCACTTTGGCTCAGCAACCATCTACTACTAGGCTGTTGTGAGCTCCTGTGCAAGTCATACTCTCATACTCTCACCCTCTCACCCCCGCAGTGTCTAGCATACACACACACACTCACACAATACACTCAAGATGCCGGACACCAGCCTGATGTGGTCATGCATACAGGCCTCCAGCATCACTCCATGGTGTTCTTCCCAATCTATCCTCGAGGCTTCACACATGAGGAAATCCCTCTTAACACACGTCACTAATCACAAAAAAAGGCTGAAGATTAGGCGTAAACCGTGAAGGCAAATAACCTAAGCCAAACAAAGAGAGTAATGTTTAGGCTACCGGACAAGAAGGTCATAAAGATGGCTTGCCCTGAGGTGATCTCATGCTTTAATCCCAAATTTCAGTCTGAACGGGTACAACAGAATAAGGTGACGTATTCAGGGAACATCAAATCAGACAGCTATTGTTAACCTTACCATGTGAATGAGCGTGTTTCTGTCTGTGTGAGTTTGTAGAACATGAGTGACTTTCTATGACATAAATTTCTTCAGGGGTTTTGTAGGGATGTAGGAAAGTGAGTGTACACATTTCATGCCTCTTGAGTCCTTCCCGTATTAGTTTTGCATACATTCATGAACCGCAATATTTGAACAGTCCACAAATGACCAAGAATGCCAAAGAATAGAGATGAAGCTCCTGGCCAGCTTTGCCTTAATCATGTTCTCTAATGAATGAAAAATAAAAAGATAGAAGTCTGTAAAATATAATTCTGGTTAAAGTAAATAGTTTGGCATTTTCACACTTATTCTTCAAAGCATTCCACCATATACATATCCCAACCATCTTATACCCATCCCAATTCATCTAATAAAGATTTAATGGGATCAATCAAGATTATATGATATAATTGCATATTTCTAAATCTCAGGAACTGACTGAATGCTTTGATACTGAGATTTTTCCTTTGCACTTCAAAAGATTTTGCATCCACATGGCAATGTTTATATGCACCCACGCAGATCCACAAGAACGAGTGTATGCACTAACTAAAATATCCAAGCACCACAGAAGAACACTCTGCATCTGTGCATTAATCAGTCACCTGACGCACAAACCACTGACATATAGCCTATAGAATTATGAAATCCATAGTGATAATGTTTTTATTTAGTGCATCTTTCAAAAAGGACAGATATTCGTGCACAAGCCATTGTATAGTTACAGAGTTCGCCCAAATGTTAGCGTGTGGATTTATAAATAAACAGCTTATTCCAAATGGTGTTCATCATTGAATTGCAGTAAAACAAGTAATCCTTAATTAAACACATGATCTCTCTCTCTCTCTCTCTCTCTCTCTCTCAAACACAGACACACACACAATGCATCCTTTACATCTTAACAACTAAAAATAGCCCACGAGTGTAGGTCTTTTTATCTGTAAAAGTATTTTGTACTGATTTATTTAATCATCTGTTATGATTATTTGACTGTGTTACGCAGTTCCAGGATATAATATATTTCTACACACATCAGGCGTCTAAACACATCAAGCTGAAAGTGTGCTCACTGGATGCACTTGTTGCTGTAACCTGTTTTTCGTTTTTGACCCGACTCGCCCGAACCCATGACATTTTCTAGTAAGCTTATGGCTGAACTTGCACATTACTACTGCATACAAAGGCTTTTGTCTCCAGAACAGTGTGTACAAACACGTCAAAAGCCACGCACATTGTTGGCCGTGCCATCACCACTTTTAAAAGTTTCGCCTGTCCACATGGCAACATAACGGTTGTGGTTTCAAAACTTTCCACTATGGAACCTAGTATCAGAAGTTTGTGGTTTCAGGCCCAGAAAACAATGCTGTCATGTGGACAAAAGGCCAAACCACAAACAAACCTTTCCATTTTCATAAAAATCATTATCGTGTGGACAGGCACTAATGGATAAAAGAGTTAGAGTACATATAAGCATGCACACACACACACACATACACACATATAGCCTGTGTTGTGTTATCATGATGCCCTTTGATAAGCTCCATCTACCCCTCATTCCCCAGCCAACTGCTTAATGGCTAAACCAAAATGCTGCTCTGAAGCTACGGTAAAATATGATCTCAGTTTTGGAGGTTGCCCTCCAGTCTGCTTTCATCTGAAAGTTAAAATGAGAGGCCCCTGTGGGTCGGACACAAGGGCAAGGACAGGACAAGTACAGAACTGCAAGCATCAGTGATTCCAAACACAGATCAGAACCAAACATGCACAGATTTGGATGGTTAATTCATGGAGGGAAAAAAGCAAGAGTCTGTCTAAGGTTTGCTCTGATATCCTCTAAACTACACTTTACATACATAAACATTTTCCATTCCTTTGTGGTTTTCTCCCACCTCACTAGATCAGAGAAGAACAATCTGTTGAAAATGTCTTGGAAACACAAGGTCCCAATTAGGTCATCCCTCTCCCCAAGGTGGACGGTGTGTATTTGTCTTGTCTAATCAAGGTTTTGCTCTCGGTTCGAGAACAAAGCTCGGACACTGTCCCACGCTTGTACACATACTCATTGACACACAGCGTGAACATACCTCACCCTCTCCTCCCAGAGGAGGGCCTCTCGGTGAGGGGCAAAGTATCCGCTCAGCACTGTAAATAACCTTGTTTATCTAGAGGACATCAAACGAATGCTTTGTGATGAGCAAACCAACTGGGGCTGGGTTAATGATGAGAAGAGAGGGGAAGCTGGCCATGTTTACATCACCAAGCCCAATTGCTTTTCTCTGTTTGGTAATTCCTGTCACCTCTGTCTCCAGCAATGTTCACAAATACACAGAATCACACACGCTATACACAGATGCAAGATGCGTTTCCCAGAGCTTGAGTCATGAAAAAAGTCTCACAAGGTGGCCAAGAACTTTAGCTGGCCTTTGACCTTATGTACAGGATATGCATATACAGATCAATTCAGATTAATCTGATTAATTCAGATTATTTGTCGCAAAGTAATTGACAAGTACTTGGCATTGCATTATAGTATCATGTTCTCTGGGATGCTCAGTCACACTGTCTTCACACCAGGTACTCAAGTTACATACATAATAAGCTAATCTTAAGTGGTAATGTTAGGGCTTTGTGTCAGATTAAACTTATAGCCTTCAAACCATATTTTCCATTCACATTTGTCATGAACATCCTGTTCCACCAGATATAGTATAACAAATCAGTGCATGTGGTGGAATCTACATTTCAAACATATGGGTTTGATTACTAACAGCATCTTTTCTCTGCTCAAACTGATGATTCGCTCATCCATGGCTGTACCATCTCATGAAAAATAACTCTCTTCTTCAAAAACTGCTGTTAAATTAAACCCAAAAGGGCCTACACAAGATTCAACCACAGCTCTGCATAATAAAAAAATAACAAAAAAATAAAAATAACATAAAATATGTCCTGTGATAGTTATTACATATACAGTGACATTTGACAAACAGAAAGTTATTATTTTATATAACTAGTAAGGCTTTAATTTTTTACTCATTCTATTTGATTTAAAGGCTCTATTCTGCATAGCTGGCAAAATAGGATAATTTGGTGCTTAGGAGGTGAGTTTATAGGGAACTGTGCAGGATATTTTGTTGACAGCAGTGAGAGCTGTATGCAACAGTAGCCTGTTGGCCTCGTCTCTGTCTATATTCTTGTATTTGTGAATTGATAATTGGCTAACAAAGCTCTCTGCTGTTGAACATGCTACATTACACAGAGTTATCTAAATTAGCAAACATTCCTACCAAGAACAACTAAGAAGTAACTACACAGAAAGGAAGTAAATATAATCAAGTAACAATTTAATAAAAAAAATAGAAAGAGAAATAGATTTTCCCCTTAGAAAAGTGTACTGATAAACATGTAAGCCTCTGATCAGACTGTCTTGAGTAATGCCATAGCTGATGCTGTAACAGGACTTTAAAGTAACTGAGTTGTGGTGTGTTCATTATTAGATTCCTAAAAAGAAATCCTACTAAGTTAAACGTGACTCTTTTTCTGTCCCTAATCTGTTATCTTCCTGGTGATTTCTTCTACTTTCTCTCTCTCTCATCAGGAAGTCAACCTGAGGTCCCCAGTTTCTTGGCATCAATAGGAATGGAAGCTAGGTCTGGCTCCAGGGTCTCTGTTAAATTCATAGAACTCCTTGCCTCTGAGACTTCCCTCTCTAAAAGCTTTGCAAGACAAAGCTAGAAAAGCAAGACCCTATGTGGGAGTTTCTGCATTCTCTAATGAATAAAGAATTTAAAGTACTTTAGAACAAAGTAAAAAAATGACAGCAATGCTTGCCGTGATAATAAGTTATTCAAATGTTCCTTTAAAAGATGAAGAAAAGTAGAAGAATATAAAATGCACAAAAAGTAAGCGAGGAGCACAGGTTTTTAGATTAAGAAAGGGAGCAGCAGTCGTGGGTTCTGCTGCTCAGTGGCTAATTTAAAATCAGCAAGCAAGAACTTTTAACTTGTTGAGCAAATGTTACTGCTTTGCAATGCCTAACTAATTAACCACCTCAAAGAATTGCATCGACAGCACATCTGCAAAAAATCTGACTGTTCTCAGCCAGTGACGGACTTCACCTGACAGATTTCAATACGCACATGCTACTGTGGATAAATCCTTTGGCATAATCACTGACTTACTTTCTCATGCTCTCAAAACTAACATGTTGATTGACTGAACATAAAATGAGTGACACATTAATCAAAGTCAACAGCTACCACCATTTGATTTACCCCTGAGCCCTGAGAGACAGGATCTCAGACTCTTGTCTTGGAAATACTGAAGAACAAAATCTGGCTACATGTCTTCAGATATTTCATAATATCTGTGAATTTAATTTAACTGTCTATTTAATTTATTTAACTATACACGTAGGGTCTGGTTTATATATATATAAAATGCACTGCATACATTCTTTGAAGGAAAATCTTTCATTTAAAGTTTATTTAAACTTTATTTAAGGGAATGAAAAATAAAAAGGGCTCTATTTGGAACCCTCTCTAACAAAGAAAAAGAGAACCTTTAAGGATTACCATTATACGTACCATACGTACATACCACTATATGGTACCATAGGACCATTCAATGGTTCTATTTTTCTTCCCTAACACTCTAGGGTTTAATTGTGTTTTTTAAATAATTTTATAATAGTCTGTAAGATTCCTTCAATGTACCAAGAAGCACCTTGAATGCCATAAAAAAAAACAGTATCATTACAGACCAAAACAGAAACCTGGTCAATTTTATTGCCTACCGCTTCCTATAAATCTGATGTGCCCATAAGACATGCTGATAAAAAAAAATACATGAAAGCTCTCTAATAAAACACTGGCTTTGTATCATAAACAGAAGGCCTGCTGACCTTTAATTATCCATATCCCATTACCATATCGCTTAAAGGAAGAGGTATTGCTTAAAATAAAATGGCCTTTGGAATAGAAATACACAAGAGAAAGTGGAGAAAGAAGTGGGTGGTGGAAGCCATTAAAACTACAACTAGAAAGAGAAGATAAGAATCTGGAGACAAGTGTCTCTTAAGGTAATGCTAATGAAAGAGCACTTCATATGGAAGGGGAGGAAGCTGATGGGAATTCTGCTGTGTGAACGACCCAGCAAAGCTGCAAACCATCACAGAAAATATTAGTGCTATGAAAACAAGAAGAAAACTATAAGTTTTACCTATGATTTTTTTAAGATGCAGCATCCTGACAGAAGCTTACGTCAACCTCACTAAGAGATGGTAGGTAATTCTAGAAATGGGGGGGGGAAGGGGGGGGGGCGTGAGAGGTTAAGAGTCAGAGTACACCCTGAGGATCTTCTTTAGCCTGTAATACAACACCCCACCATCATCTCTAATGCAATGACCTTAGTGGAAATGGACTTTGGTGTTTGTGATGCATTTGCAATGAATTTGTTAAGCTCTCTCTCTAGAGTGTCAGTGTGCACTGAAATAACAGGTGTTTAAAATCTTGTGTTAGAATAATTTAGTAAAATACATGAAAGAAAAGTACTGTAGGTCATGCTGAAGACCCTGACTTCCACTGAGACTACTATATTTTAGATATGCTGGGAAACTGCCACTCTACAGTATAGGAAGGGTGCTAATGTGCATCATTAAGTTGTCTTGATTTTGACTAAAAACTAAAAATGATATATTTCAAATGAATGATTATGTCTTAAACATTATCCTCTTTTCATGGGTCATTAATAGCATGAGGGCAACATTACACCTGAGCATTTGTTTCATAGAAAAAGGAAATTAAACGAAAGAGGAAATGGCAAAAGCCAATTCACAAAATCAAAGCCTGATGTGGACATAAAAGATGAAGGTAAGTCATCTAGGTAAGGCATTCTCATGCACAGACATCTGGTTTAGTCCTTATTCGCATAAGGGTAGCATTGATGGCAAGGTTTTACTCAGGAATCTGATTCCTTCATTAGTTTGCCCTTACCTTCAGTTCCTTCTATTTCAAACAGAGAGGTTCTCCTTTTATGTGATGATTTTTATCGTGTATTCTTGCCCTTTCCATTTACGTTGTGAGGTCTAGAATCTCCTGTGTGCTACTGGGAAAATCATCACCTTGAAGAACAATTATCTTAACATGTAACAGTGTTTATGTATTGCTGATGTGATTGAGAAGCTCTGTCTAGGTTCACAACCATCAGTTCATCTGAACTGAAAATGACAGTTTATGAAACGGCCGCAAAGATGGTCACAGTGCTGAAATTTGTGAGGTTTTTTTTTTGTAATGGCTGTATGGTTGGAAAGATTCTATCACTTCCTTCTAATATAAAGTTTCATCTGAGGCTGTTCATTTACCAGAAATTAGTGGCTGATGCAAAGCAGATGGGCTTCTGTTCCAGCACAGTTTCACAGAGAGACGTACAAATTTGTGCCTCTAATGGTGCTTAATAACATACAGACTTTAACAGACCTCTTTTTACACTGCATAAAGAGCCCCTGGAAATGTCAGGGCAATTCTGCAAAGCTTTAAAGGTTGTGGTTCACCTATGGAGCGGGACCTGTTCCTTTTTGACAGACCGGCAACATCCTTTACCACCAGAACTTTTGAGCCCATAATTAGACTTGGACTCCAAAAGGTGATGCATGACCTTCTGAAATGAGCTACTACAATTCCAACTACCGGGACTGCTGTGCCCAATGACAAAAATACTCCAGAGGGAGATTTTTTCCTACTTTCCGATTCAATATAGTGTTGTTTTTGGCAGTCAGCCCAGAGCTGTTAACATAAGAACAGGCTCCCTCAGAGCAGCGGACAGCAGCGTGTGCTCTGATGCCCACAGGAAGTCTGCTGCAAGCAAGGGGCCGGTTCAGACCATGCCAAGACACACTGCTTTGCAGGAAGCTGAAACCTACAGACACAATATCAGTAAGACAGCTCTGTTTTAAAGATGTAATTATAGATAAAAAACTAATAACCACACCAGACTCTGTTTTGCACTGCTGAGTGGGACAGTTTGCTGTGGTGGTGGATCTTTCCATTTTTACTTCCTTTCAGGAGCATGCAATTCAGTTACTGTATGTCAGAACAAATATATAGATACAGGTAAAAAAAAAAAAAAGTCATTTTGCTTCAGTGTAGTTGCCCAGTTGTTTTTAGCTGATTTGATCCAAAATGGACAGTCTACAATATATGCATATGCTACGCATGCCAGGCAGGTTTGTGGACACCTGACTGTCACACCCATATGTGTTTCAAAACATTGCATCTTAGATTTAGTGTCATTTTTGCTGTTATAATAACATTTACTCTTCTAGGAAGGCTTTCCATTAATTTTTAAAGAGTAGCAGTGGGGATTTGGCCATTTAGACACAAGAGTGTTACTGAGATCAGGCACTCATGTTAGGCAAGGAGGGCTGGGTTGTTCCAGTTCATCCAAAGGTGTTCAGTTGGTTTTAGATCAGGGATCTGTGCAGGTCACTTGAGTTCTTCCACATCAAACTTGGCACAATGTCTTCATGGAGCTCACTGTGTGTACAGGAGCACTGTAATGCCAGAGCCAATTTGGGCCCCTTAGTTCCAGTGAAGGGATGCTATATAACTTTGTGTTTCCAACTTTGTGGAAACAGGTTTGGGGAAGGCCCACATGTGAATGTAAGATGAAACAAAGATGAAACAATATTTAAAATAATAAAGCACATTTCATACTTTTGTCTTTGACAATGTGTCTGCTCATGGAACAAAAACCTAAGTTTTTACAAGAAGTATTTGCGCACTAATTTATCATCTAACCACAGCATGTTCTTCCAAACAATGTATACATTACCACGAATAAACTTCCATATCCATCAAGCAAAATCGTGGACATAATATCCAGCATTTTGTACTCCATCGTGTTTGTTTACCCAAAGAACCTGCATTGTTTCAGACTCACTTGCTTGCATGTTTCTTCTGCTAAAAGCTGTCCAAGAGTAATTTTCATAGCAGGCTCAGTGGCGCTGGGCTAATAACCCCACTTCAAGTCCACACATTCACTATCATGCATTTATTTGTAAAAGCATAGCTAGTCACATGTTTGGCCCCACACAGAGGACTGTCCATGCATTTCCTCTCATAATTATTCACGAAACATGTCTGGAATGAAATAAGATGAAACCAGATCCAGATATTCGAGACCTAACACATGGGACAACATGATTTAGATTTTGGCCAGAATGAACAGTTCAGAAGGCCTTTCACAATCACCAAATTTATGTTGAGTACTGATAGGCTGTGTAACCACTTTCAAAATATACAAAATGAAATGCATTTGGTCAAATAAACATAGTTCTGTGTTCAATTTCTCATCAACATATGGAATATATTATGTACATAAGTGTATGCCAAATCATGCCAAACTGTTTGTTCAGAAATGTGCATTAAGAGGTGGCGCATAGGCAAAAAAAGCAGATTTCAGAAGCAGATCCTCAGTCAATACGAGATTCAATGTAAAAAGCAGATGGCTAACCGCATAGTGTTCTCCTTCATTTCCAACTCATGCGCTCTTTCCCTGTCTGTCTTTCTCTTCCTCTCACATAGTCAGTGCTCTCTAGCCACTCATTTTTTGGCTACTGCAGACTTCCCTGTGACTACACTCTTTTCTCATCCATTCTCTGGCCCTCTCATGATAATGCGTGTCTGCTGGGCACAGTTAGCAGGCAACACCTCTCCACCCAGTAAAAGCGTTCTCTGGCAGCTGAGATGTAAGCTAATCACACGCCAGGAAAGGAGATCTGCCATTACCTCTTCCTGTCAGCAGGCATGACAAGTTGAACTTGGGGGTGCTTAAATGGCCAGAGCCATTGACCTCTATGCCTGCCCTCAGCATAAAGTTTAAAGCTGCCTCTCATTTACAAGGGTGAAGCAGCCTTGCCTCTTCAGGCTATCTGAGGGGTATTTTTAAATTTGGATTAAATGGCTTTACTGGACTGGCTTAATTTGGATATGTGTCCCATGTGTTCTCGCAGGTGCTCTTTCATTCTTTCCCACCCTCTCTTTCTCTTTTCCGAATCTCTCTCTCCAACTTGATCATACACACAGTCATTCTTTGATCCAGTAGAGTCTGCATTGGTCTGTCATCAGGCAGCGCACTGGGCGTTCTCTGAGTGCCCGTCATGCCAAGTGCTTGACATCCACCACTGACCCATGAATCTTCGGACACAAGAGGGCACCCTAATGAGACAGTATGGAACCTCCACCACCAAACTGTCCAAAAGTCTTCACACAACACTGTTGTCAATGTTCCTGATTGACTTGTCCTTACTGCTAATGCCAGTAATTGGGGTACAGGCTGGTTTCAGACTTCAATACATAATGGCAGTGGTTCTTATAAATGTCAGTTGTTCAATTCAAACACTTAGACAAAGGGCCATACCGTTTTCTGGTTTGATTAATATTAGCTTGGCTCCCTAACTATAAGTGTAACAATGTATATAAATCATTCTGTGAAGCAGCTAGCCAAAATAGTCATGTAATGCAATTTAAACTGCATTAGATGCCCAAAGAAAGCATTTTCCACACCAGTCTTTTTATTTTGGCAGCTTGTTTTGTGTTGTTTGAATATGTAATGGTACCTGTTTTGCAACTAGTTATCCAATAAGCTGTCAGCTATAGGCTGCCATTTGTAGCCCCTTTTGTGCCAGACTGTTCCACATCTCTTTTTGCTATGATCAGCTATAAAGCTATTTTTATTTCACATTCAGTAAAAATGCTAGAGGAAGGTATTTGAGAATGGTAAATACTCAATTCTACTTAAATATTGTGAACATGTATTATACATGAATTATGTATTAGGTTTTATGGGAGCAAAAGACGAACATATACAGGGGTTAGACAATGAAACTGAAACACCTGTCATTTTAGACCACAATAATTTATTAGTATGGTGTAG
>JAOTRJ010000043.1:13571765-13585056 GCA_028564905.1 Leptodoras praelongus | reverse complement strand
ATCTATCTATCTATCTATCTATCTATCTATCTATCTATCTATCTATCTATCTACCCTTTGTCATGTTTCTCATTCCATTCCTACAAAAAACATTTTTTTAAGTGTTATTGGACTGAAAAAGACCATTCCCATTAGGGAGTACCATTGGTGCTGAAGGAGTGGGCTTGGTCTCAAATGATGTTTTGGTAGGTGGTACGCGTCAGGTGAACATCCACATGAATACCAGAACCCAAGGTCTTCCAGCAGAACAATGGGGACTTGCCTCCTTCCCAAAGTGCATCCTGGGCCCATGTCTTCCCCAGGTAATCAACATATGCACATGCCTTCCACATAATGTAAAAGAATACATGATTCACCAGACCAGACCATCTTCTTCCATTGCATCATGGGACAGTTCTGATGCTAACATACTTTTGGTAGGAGCTTTTGGCAATGGACAGAGCTTAGCATGGGTACTCTTACCGGTCTGCAGCTACACAGCCCATAATAAAATCTACACTCTATCATCAGCTGGTATATCATCATCTAAAATGATGACCAACACATGCCTTTTTGTGTATGTTGAAATTCCACACAGATAACTTTTAGGAGAAAAAGAACAAAGAAAGCTATGAAGCACACATTTTCTACTGCTGACAGTGCACTTACTAATTAGACACTGATTCTCAGCAAGTCTTCTCTAAAGAGACAGTGGGTTGTGTTCAGCTCAGGTCATCACAAGCCTCAAGTGTATATCAGTATGGACTTTGATTTTCCTTGTGGCCAATAATCACAGATGAAGGTTCAGGGCCTTGCTAAAGAGCACAACACTGGCAGCTTGGCAGAAATAGGTTTCAACTCACAACCTTCTAATCAGAACTACAGAGCTGTAACTACTGGGCCAACATTTCATTGTGGGTTTGGATGGGTAATTCAATATTATGGATGGATGTCATTGCAAGGCCATTCAATATATTGCGTATAACCTCTCCTATATCCCGTAAATCAAACACTAAAACAAATATAACAAATATAACTGCTTTTTAACCTTGAAGAGACAGATAAGAAACCTGCATTCAGGTATAAGTGTGGTGTACAAACAGATACTATAGAGAGGCAGAGTATTCTATGGTCTCCAAGAGTCAGATATTTCACAACCAGGTTAAGTAATAATATCTGCTAACTGTAAGAATTTTACCAGTGAATGAATGTGTTTTGTTCACTAGAAACAGTATCCATCCAACATAGACATTTACTAGTTGCTAACTGTTTTAGCGGGGTATCATTCTCATTTATGATTCTGCCATCTATCATCATCACCATCACCACCACCATCATCATCATCATCATCATCACCACCATCATCATCATCATCATCATTTTACTATTTCTACAATTTGCATAGGCCCAAAGGATCAAAACCAGCCAAAATAACACAAAAATATCAAAGAAAATAATACTGGAATGCTGATCTGGTAGTTTAAAAAATTTGTAATCAGTTTCAAAAATAGCTTTGCAACCTCAGAGGAAGATAGCATAAGCTGTGTAAGCTTGAAAAATAACAGACCTTTCGTTAATGCATCACTGTGGTGAAATAACGTTAAGGATCTATAAGGAAAGTAACTTAGGATAAGTATTTTACATAACTCGTGAACAGGACTTATGAAATAAATTATTTTTGTGGCATCTCCTGGTGGTGTCCTATGATATTATGATAAGACACTACCTTAATTGGATCCCCATTCAAAGAAAATATGTTCAGGATTATGCTGTTTCATTTTTACTTGTCCCTTGGGCCATTTAAGAACACTGATATGACAAAGCTAATGAATAGACTTAAGACTATAGACATAACTTCTGCAAAAACAGTTAAGACAATCCCCTTTCAGGAGTTAAGTTTCACTAGCATTTCTCCAGGCCTTTTAAGAAACACTAATAAAAACTTGGGGGAAAATAGTCAGCATGTTTTTGTATGCATTAAAGCAAGCATGTTCATGAACACTCAGAAAGGAGTGATAATTGCAGTCATGCTACACTTGACAGACTGAACTGCCTGTTATGTTCATTAGATGCAAGGATAGAGGCTGTTTACACAGGTGCTAAACTTATCATTAAGGACTAATGCACCATATTGTGGGGGGTAATTGTGTTCAAAGCCTTGCTTTTCTTGTTAATCTTGTTACACCCAGCAGACTGGACATGTCTCTACTAAAGTGATGAGTGTGTGATCTCAATAGGTTGTGTAGGAGGTGGATTGTGAAGCAAACCATTCCTTTCACACACTTGCCTCAGACACCTCACCTATGTTTTATTTCATTGTTAACCCAATATGATCAATCAGCTGCTAAACTGTGCCCCCTCTGATGACCCAGTAAATGATATAAGCAACACAAGCTGTCATGTCTAACTAGAAGGTACTATAAAAAATGCACTAAGCTTTTGACATTTAAAATGAACAGAAATCTAATTGAATTATTATGATCATGATTACACCATTATGCGGCTAATTCTGGGCTCTTTGATTTGGGCCTGTCTTTCTCCTTTTAGTAAGAGGAAGAATCCATGTGGAATTACTCAGAGAAGTCAGAGAACTTGGATATGACCCAAGAAAGCATGTGGCTGATTGCAGCTGATAAAATCTTGCAACTGCCATTATAGCCTTGAGCATAGGGATTAATCTTATCAAGATACTCCAGATACCCCAGGATTGTCATGCCCATCTGTAGGTCACAATGCAATCATACAAAGGAGAAGAAGAATAGGCAGAACCATGGTGCAGTGTGTGATTTCTGATTTCCTGATTTCATCCTGGGCTCAAGTTAGTATCTGTACAGAGTTTCACATTCCTCTTTTCTTCCTCTGGGTTCTCCAGCCTTACAAACATGCACCAGTAGGTGCACTGGCAATTCTGAATTTCCTTTAAATGTGAATGTTTGTATGCATGATGCCCTTTGGAGGACTGGTTGTATATGCGTTCATACCTCAAGCCCATTGTTCTTTTGGCCAGGATAAAGTGGGAAGAAGAATTAGCAGTGTGAACTGAAATGTATTGACATAGAAGATAAATGCTTGCAGTAAACCCCTAGTGATGCAGTTTTAAAATGTATTTTCAGTATGTAGATAAAAGGAAACGTCTAATGAGCAGCTATCAAGTCCATTGGTTTAAGTTCAAAGTAATTTTTTGGTTCACCTCAAAGAACTAAGGCCTGGGAAAAAACAGAGTGATTGTGTTGCAGAGTACAGGTCTTGCTTATTTTTAGCATTAGACAAACATATACACAAACACGCACATATAAACACACCTAAAGAATGCTATAGCTACTCTTAATATCAGTATCTAAAAACCCCAGACTTGTATTTTTCACAAAGGTAGTTAGTTAGGTAGTTAGCTAGCTTCTTAAAGTATCCTATAATATGAACAGAGAAGCGCTGAAAGGAAGAAATTCCTTTCAGGAAGTAATTCCTTAATTTTTCAAGCAACATCAGGATTGTTTTTAAAATAGCATGCAAGTAGGACTTGAGGTGAAATGCAGATAGAGAGAGCAAACATGATCAAATGTGATATTGATTATAGAGGGTGAGTGTGCTGGGCGCCAGTACTGAAGGACAAAGGGTTAATAAGTCATCTAAAACACTGGACGTGACGCAGTTGAAGACAATATAATCTTCACTTTTGCATAAGCGAAGCATAAACAATAGTTTTTCCATGGCACTTGTGTTGATATTAGGGATATCCTGTAGATACCAGTGGCACTGCTTGGAATAAACTTATGGCCTACCTTGACACTATAATATCAGTCTGACATTATATTGTCCTCTTTTAGTCCTTTCCTATGTCCACCCAAAGGACAAATCTGTCAAACCTGATAAAGGAATAGCTTTCTGTATTATCTGTGTCATGTGGTTGATCTGAAACAGCTCTTCACAGTCAATTTTACTGTCTCTTTTCATACATAACCTGTGCATCAACTCATTTGAACATCAGCTCCTTTGATGTTTCTTCTTTAGTTCCAATCTGTTACTTTGACTTAAAGTTAAATTATCTTTTTTTGTGGTTTCTGGGACCAGTTTTGCAAAATTACCCCAGCAAAAGATGCAACCATCGTATTACTACCATGGACTATTACCAGGCTGCTTGTTAATCGTTAGAGTAATCTAAGCAGTCCTTTCACTTTAAGTGAATTAGGACACTGTAATGCAGCCAAGAACGACTCAGAAACCATTCATCTAATGATAAATCTTTCCTAAGAGTGCTCACAGACTTTGTTGTATCAAACAGCAGCTTATGTATGTTGTTAACCCTGTGTATGTTGTTAATCATGACCTTAATGGGAAGCATCTTGCCTGAGTCACGGGACCAAACTGACCATTAATCTGTCATTAAATGTTTAATGCAGAGATACCTTTCATATGGCTACATGGGCTGAGTTTTAATTATTTTCCTCTTATCCTGTGGTTAAAAGCCTGTGCACATGGCAGAAACATTAGCTTTAATGCAGTCTTTAATGACAGCCCATGTCTGTGTTCTTGCTTTAGAGCTTCTCCTGCATGGTGAGTCAAACCTTTCCTGCCTTCCTGTGAAATCATCAGTGTATTGAGGTGGTAGGGAGAGACTTCAAAGCAAGGACATACAGATATTTTCTACAGAGACAACCCTGGGCAATACAGAGAAGACCATAACCCTCACATAATTTCTCATTTCAGTTTCAATAGGGCAAATTTTGGATGTGACCTGTAGTCAGTCAAGAGGGTCTAAATCAAACAAGCACATTTATGACATAAACTGGCAATATGAAACATTGATGTGGTATATATTATAAATAAGGAACACTGGACATAGGGTTAGGGTTTTGAGAATTTCTTCCCTTGTGATACATCCTTATAATTTACTAAATAATTAAATATTCTGAGACAATTTCATTAGTTTTACTGAAAGTGCTTGTTGTATTTATTGAGAATATTAAAATGAAAAATCATTTAAAAATTAAGTCTGCAGATTGTGAATGGTCCATGTATGTAACAGCCAAACGATTTCCGATCATAATCCAAAAACAGTTCTAGCTTTGATTTTGCACATTCATGTGAAATCAGACCCTTTTTTAAATTATAGATATGTCCATTTTTTATTTCTCATTGAAAAACTACTAAACAAGTCTTGCTTATCAGAATATTGGACCTTTTGGGGTTTCTATTTAATTGCTGCTTAATTGGGCTAACCCCAGAAGGTAACCTGTGGATTAGCGGGAATGGGGTGGGGCACATTACCATCTTAACGGAAAAAAATGGAAAAATAAAAGTCAATTAATCACCTTTACATGAAAGTAGAAGTGCTATGCAACAAGCATATTGATGCTGAACTTTGGCTGTCAGATTACACCTGACAAATAACAGGCCATCCACAAATGTCCGCCTTTGAAATGGTGATGAAGAGTGTTCATAGGGCCACAAAAATGTAATATCTTCCCCTTTTGGTCTACTGCACCATTTAGTATTTTTATTAGCTTTGAAAAGTTTAAATAAATAGAGCAGTAAAACATATTTCATGATGCATTTAATGTCTTGCCTGTGTATTCCTTTGCGCCACATCTGCTTGGGTTCAAGCAGTGCCTCAGGCTTCAGGACTGATCAGAAGGGAAACATTCAAGATTTTTTCATCACTGTGTTGACAAAACTGTTCACTGATGTAAATGATCAAAGCCTTACTTTGTTGTGTAATTACAATTGCAACAATGTCTCTTTCTGGATATTTATAATAATTGTAAGCCAAACTACCTTGTAAATCAGAAAATGTGAAATCTCTTTCACTCTAACAACCACAGAGCCATGTTGTAAACAGGATAAAAATTATAGTGACAGGAAAACATATCGCATTTATATTAGAGTTAATGCATATATAACTGTGGCTTGTGTGTGGGTGTGTGTGCATATATATATATATATATATATATATATATATATATATATAATCTTTTGTTTTTTTCACTCCACCCACAGGAAACATGTGAGCACGAAACACACTACTCAACACCCATGAGACAGACTTAAATGAAAATATCTGCTGAGGTGACCTGAAGTCCAGACTTCCTAACCTTAACAAATTGCTTCCTGGTCATGCTTTTAGATAATCACAAGCACAGGAGATGCCTCTGTGAGGTCATTCTCCTGGAAACCCTGGAAAGAGAATCTATCATGGAAGAGACATAGCTGTGTCTAAATCTTTACAGACATATAATTAAAAATAAAATGTTTTTTTACTCATTTTGATTTGCATTTAGCAAAGTATGATAGAAATATTGACTTTAACAAATATAAGGTTAAATGTTAAGGGGATACGACACTACTACAAGAAAATTAACAGCTCATTATTTTTCGTGGACTGTAGACTTTAATAGAGCTAATCAAAATGTTATAGGTGCCTTTTAACTGCTGGACTCATCACTGAAATAGTCTGCAATAATCCTATATAATCATGCTGATTGCTAAACAGAGTCATCAGTGAGACATACATCTGGGAGAGAGAGGACTGATGAACAGGGTGAGATATGGGCCACTTCTGGTATGCTGCTTGTTTAAAACATGGAAAGCAACCTGTTAAGTTAATAATGAGAACTGACTCCTTCATTATATCCAAGACTTCAGTAGATAGATGACTCTATAGGTGTATTATAGAGGCAGGTAGAGAGAGAATAGGTGGTTGTGTGCAGTACAACAGAAAACTTTCTTGGAACCATCAGTGCTGAGGAAGTCTGGAAAACAAAGGTCTGCCATGATGTCATGATGTCACACTCAAGCAAAACTGTCTGAAGAGGAAGTGAAGATCAAAATCCATCAAATGATCATTTGGGAGCAGATTAAATACAACATAGAGCAGCTGCCATGGGAGCTTAGTCATTAAAATCCTGCACCCATGACTAGAAGACTGTTACCTAGACTGATAGATGTTGACAGGAGTGAACCTGTTGTACTACAGCTGGGACCATGAGCAAAACCCTTAAGCCATTTGCGCTACCTGTTTTTAAATCATATTAAAAACTTGATTCAAGCATTTTCTTCCTAT
Organism: Leptodoras praelongus; assembly: GCA_028564905.1. NCBI lineage: Eukaryota > Metazoa > Chordata > Actinopteri > Siluriformes > Doradidae > Leptodoras > Leptodoras praelongus. The sequence continues at coordinate 13,578,020 of JAOTRJ010000043.1, read as the reverse complement.
CTGCACACAGTCTCCTACCAGATGCAGGTTCACAGAGAAACAGGTGAGTGGAACAGTTTCCATGAAACAGGAAGTGGAATCAGTCTTTCATCCCAGGAACATATCTCTAGATTCCCCACTGTCACAATCTCCAGACTGAGATTATCCTGTCTTTTAACAACCGTGAGTAGGGGTTCCTCTACTTGCTGTTTGGCCTCCCTCTCATCATCTGGCAGTTACTAAGCAAATTTAAAAAACACATGTCCATAGCAACTGTGCTCTATGGATAAAGCCTGTTCTCACAATAGCAAATGCTTTACCCCCTTGAGGACAAAGGAGGCTGGCCTCAGACTTGCCTTTGACTCTAATGGGAGCTTCAGGAAGAGTAAACAAATAAGGATGCAGAGAACTGTACAAATGCATTAAAAAGCACTATAGAGTGCTGTGAGATAACTCAAATAAACACAAAATTCTGCTCAAGTGATGATTAGGAAGATTAGAAAAATAGGAAGTAGGAAGAAGGAAAAATACTGTTCTGCCTTTCCCTATGTGAAAAGGATTCAACACTAAGAAACACAAGGGGCAAAATGGCATCCATGGGATAGTTGCAAAGCAGCAAAACACTGCTGACCCAAAAGAGCACAAAGGCTCCTGTCACATTTGCCAAAAACATCTAGATGACCCTATACTTTTGAGATAATATTCTATGGACTGATGAGTCAAAGGCGGTACATTTTGGAAGACATGGGTTTGTTAGACCACATTCCACCATAAGAACATCATACCAACAGTCAAACATGGTGATGGTAGTGTGATGATCTGGGGCTGCTTTGCTTCTGCAGGACTAGGATTACATAATTGATGGAACCATGAATTCTGCTGTCTATCAGAAAATCCTGAAGGAGAATGTCTGCCTATCAGTGTGTGACCTAAAGCTCAAGCGCAGTTGAGTTACACAGCAGGACAAAGATCTGAATCATACAAACAAGTACCACCTCTGAATGACTCAAAAGAAACAAAATTAGGGTTCCAAGTCCCGACTTGATTCCCATTGAGATGCTGTGGCAAGACCTTAAACAGGCAGTTCTTGCCTGAAAAGAAGTTATTTAAAACAGGATCCTGTCAGATCATCTCACATTAAATTTTATAAATACAGCTGTACCTGCAATCACCAACCTTAAACCCTTAGTATTACTATATCATACTCATGAGAATATTTAATTGTAAAAGGAAGCTGCTAAACAGTGAGCAGGAATTTAGAGCATTTTTTTTTCTGTTTTTGAGCCTATGTTTTTTTTATATCAAGGGTACAGTGGATGTATGTAACTCAGTAATGATAGATTCATGTTGTGACATTCAGGAAGCAAGCAAAAATCCCTTATAAATTGCCATTTTACAAAAACCATAAGAACCTTAAAGGCAAGGTCGCCCTTAGTCCATATTGTCGGGATCTCCAGTCATTATACCCTCATCAACAACGGCTTTTCATCAACATTATCCAGTGGGTGACAGTTTTACATGCTTTGGGATCAACTATAGTGATCCCTTTCCTGCAGTAAACAGAGTCAATAATATCCACCCACTTTTGAGTGTACATCCACATCCTCTGTGAAACCAGAACCTTTAACAGAACCGGAAAAAACGAAAGGCAGAAGATGAATATAGGGAATAGATATATTGATATGACAGAGAAAGAAATTTTCTGAGTATTGAGAAAGAAAGCTGTTTTCAAATTATACGTGCTAAAATACATACCAGAAATGTAATTATTTTAGGCAAGAAGAGAAAGTGAGATAAATACAGAGATAGCAACACATTACAGAAGGAAGACACTTCAATTACAAGCCCTATCAAATTTCTTGATGGCTTTTCCAGTCCCAAGACTTAATCTCTGGCCTCAATTTCACTCAGTGTCACCCATCAACATCTATCTCTACTCATCCCTAAACCTGCAAAGTTCATCATAACAAGAGGAGTGGGAACATTCCCGATTCAGTGACCCAAACTCCCTGCTTCTTAGGAAAAGATGGTTTGTTACTGAAAATGTACTTTAACTTATTAACTTCCTTCCTGTTTATGAAACCTCAAACCGGTCAGCTAATTAGAAAGTGAGTAGTATCATTTCTATAAAAACAGTCAACAAAAACAAAATCACTATCTTTTATCACTTTCCCAGGCCAGTCTGTCTGTCATGTACAACCACATTTCCAGAAAAGTTGGGACACTTTCTTAAAGTTGAATAAAAACTGAAATATGTAAATTTATAATTCACTTGAACCTTTACTTAACAGACAGACAAACTTAATTTTATTTGTTACATATAAACAAATTTAGAAATTGATGCCTGCAACACTCAAAAAAGTTGGGACAGAGACAAACTAAGACTAAAATGGTTTTATAAATAACATTGGAACTTGTAACGTGTGAGGTAATAAAGCTTGAGCATAAAAGGAGCATCAACTGAAGGCTTAGTCCTTGGAAGCAAATATGGGTCATGGTTCACCACTTTGTACCAAACTTCATGGGAGAAATGTCAGTCAGTTCAAAGACAATTTTATCAGCACAAGATTGCCAATAATTTAGGTTTTTCACCATCTACAGTTCATAATATCATGAAGAGATCCCAGGGAAATCTCGGTGCATAAAAGCCAAGGCTGGAAACCGCTGCGGAATGTGTGTGACCTCACCCGGTGTTGTTTGAGAAACTTTTATGCTACTGTGATGGACATAGCCACATGGGCTCCGGAGTACTTTGAAAATGTCACTTAACACAGTTCCCCGCTGCATCAAGAACCTGAAACTGTATTATGCGATTTTTTAGTCACACTTAAAAAGAAACATTTACAAGTCATCTGAGATGGACCAAAAGACAGCGGAAACATGTTCTGTGGTCAGACAAGTCTGCATTCCGCCTTGTTTTTGGAAAAAATGGACGGCAGATGTATGTGCCAAAGATGAAAAAGACCATCCAGACTGTTACCAATGAAAAGTGAATAAACCAGCATCTGTGATGGCACAGGGGTGCATCAGTGCCCATGGCATGATACTAGTCCATGGCAAGGTACTACTCATGCAGAGACTTATATTGATATTTTGGAGAAATATATGCTACCATCAAGACAACATCTTTTTCAAGGAACTCCATGTCTATTTCAGCAGGACAATGCCAGGCCTCATTCTGCACAATTTATGCATGGCTTGACCAACCGGCCTGCCTGCAGTCCAGATCTGTCTCCTATTGAAAATGTATGGAGCATCATGAAGAGGAGAATCAGACAACAGTGACTACAGAATGTTGAGCAGCTCAAGTCTTGTACACAGCAAGAATTGGCAAAAACTCTGCTTGTAAAACTACAAAAAATAGTATAATCTCAAATTCCCAAATGATTAAAAAATATAATTAAAAGAAAATGTTTTTGTGTCTGTTTTTTGAGTGTAGGCATCGATTTATAAATTTGTTTATATTAAACAAATAGAATTACATTCATCAATGAAAACACTGAAAATCTTTTCATTGTCCTGTTTATCTGTTAAATAAAGCTTCAACTGAACAAATAAAAGATTTCAGTTTTTATGCATTTTATGAAAGTGTCCCAACTTTTATGGACATGGGGTTTGTACTTCACTCAAAGAAACCAACCAGCATTTCTCTGTTCTGTATCAGTTGACTGTGTATTGTGATTTTTTTTAATGTCTGCCAAATTATGAAACACTGAACTTTAATAATGGCAAATGTGAATAATTGGAGGCACCAGCACATCAATTTGAGTTAGGCCAGTAACCTCACTTGCCTCTTGCTGATGTAACCTAACATAAACAGACACTGTGAAAGGCTGAAGTGCTATTTTCCCGGCAGTCCTCCAGTGATCTGGTTTTCCACTTTGTTGTGAAAACATCACAAAAATGCTAGCCTGTCTCACACTGGGATATGTGAGAATGGGCATGATGCATAAAGCCCACTATACTAAGAGGGTTATGGCCCTCTCACGGAATACTGCCTTCAAGCCCTTCTGCTGATGCCTTTTTCAGACATTGACCTTAGAGGAAACCATGTGAATTCTGCAGACAGTCAGTCTTCTCTGGGTGCTGTTTGACTAGCTCTTTAACAATACAGAATTGTATACAATGTGAATACATCACACAAGTCAACAAAGCAAACTAAATAATACCTAACTAAATACAAACAAATAAGTTGTTTTTTATGTTGTGGCTTAATAAGACTTTAAATCTTGGGCAAAGCAATATATCCCAGGAACCATATCCCAGGTCTTCCTAATGAGACCATCTCCTTCCTTAGTACTAATTATCCTCATATCCCCATCATCCAGGGCATTCCCTAGTATAGGAACTTAAAGAACTCATGAGCTGGAGCTTTCAGTGTCACCATGTACGCCATTTCCTTCCATGTCATGCAGCAAAAATAGAGAGCCCAGAAATAAATAAAGAAGTGCAAATCCCTATTCCTTATGCTGTCCCCACAGAGGTGTTCAGTAAAGCTCTAAATTACCCAATCATTGACCTTGGGACTGTGGAACAGACCTTTTACACTGGTGCTGAGGCCTAAGCCATGGAAATGTATGTAAAAGACCAGTTCACTGCTTCTCCCATCCTTCATTATACTGAGGTTCAGTTAACTGATACTTTCATTCATAGTAACTTATAGCTGAGGCAGGATAAAGATGAGCAGTTGAGCTTTCAGTTGAGCTTGGTGGTGCTGGCATTTGAAAGGGCAACATTCTGATCAATAATGCAATAACACCAATGCAGGGAAAAGTGTCAGAAGTCCCCATGGTCAACAAATAAGTGACAATAAGCAAAGAAACTACAGATAATCAATTACAATACAATGAACTACACAAAGACAGAAGATCCAGGTAGACAAAAATGACCTTTCAGAATTCTCAGACAAATTCATCTTACATTTAGGTTCAGGGGTAGGCCCCATGGTAGAGGTGGTCCAGCTTTGGGAGCTTCCAGCAGGTTACTCTTTCCTGCCAGCTATAACTCAATAGAACTCTGACTCAAATTTCCTGTTCACTTTCTCATTTCACATATATAAGCTTACAGTTTTCTACAGTAGTACAATAGTTCCTTGTGATGTCTTGCCATTTCTCTTGTATAAATTAACGTTGAATGTCTTTTGCCTTTTCATTTCAGTGCTCACTAGATTATCCTCTAGCTCTGTCGTATGATGTCGTATTTTTAACCCCTGCCTGCTTTACTATTGGAGATTTTTTTATTGTGTATTGGTACTGTCAATAAAGCCTTCTTGCATGTGGATCACAAACCTTGTCCTGACTCCAATGCTTTATGTGAACATTTGTATCCTTGTCAGTGCTAATAAACAGCATGACAATTTCATAATTAACTGTTGATAATTTACTATGATGACTTTGCTTACATATTTATGGCACTATATCCTTAATTCATTATTTAATTATTTGTCTATCTAACAATCAATAAGCAAACAATTTTGTATTCCTATTTTAAAAACTTGCATGTGTTTAAAAGACTTTAGTCTTTGAACTATAGTTCCACATGATGCAGACTTGTCCCTCAGATGTGAAGTTTAGAGTGTATGTGACTCCAGCAGCTAAGAGGAGAAATAAATCATTCCAGTTGTTCTGCCACTCAGGGTCAAACGAGGCAACTGTTGTAAAAATTCAGTGTGACCCTGTGATGTCAGAGCCCTCTGACACCTCTTAACCTTCCCCTCTCCAATGTGTCACTGCCAAAATCTAGAGTCAACACTGATGTGTCATTAACAACCATTAACACATGTTGTGAATAACAGTAATAGAAAACAAGGAAAGCATAAATAAATCTTGAGTAACCTTGATCATGGCCTACAATAGTAAAGACAACAACAACGACAACAATACTATTACTCCTACTGCTAATAATAATAATAATAATAATAATAATAATAATAATAATAACTTAAAAACAACTTTTATTTTCTCTTAATAGCAAATGTAGAAATTGGCAACACCTTTAAAGTAATTACTCTCGGTCTCCAGAGACTCTACTGCTGCTTGTTGGCTAACAGGGTCAAAGTGCAGTTTAGCAATAAAATATGCCTACAGCTTTCCTGGTGCAACTTGTATTTTTACTCAGGCATATACAGTACAGGCCAAAAGTTTGGACACACCTTCATGACTATTTACATTGTAAATTCTCAGTGAAGGCATCAAAACTAATTCATTCATAATATAATTCATATTATAAAATAATCATAATATGAATTTTAACAGTTGTCCAATAGGGCTGTCGGCT
>JAOTRJ010000043.1:13522402-13533990 GCA_028564905.1 Leptodoras praelongus | reverse complement strand
GTGGGTTTACTCCGGTTTCCTCCAACAGTCCAAAGACATGCACGTTAGGTTGATTGGCGTCTCTAAAGTGGTCCTAGAGTGTGTGTGTGTGTCCTACGATGGATTGGCGCCCTGTCTATAGGGTTGTTCCTGCCTTGCGATCTATGCTGCCGGCTAGGCACCGGCTCCCCCGCGACCCTGAAAAGGAATAAGCGGCCAAGAAGATGAATGAATGAATGTTTTAGGCTGAGCTGCGTGCCACAAATGCACCACTGTCTTCACCTCTTCATCAGAAGCGCATCTTCGTTCTCATAGGGTTTCTTTCAGGGGAACAAACAGGTGATAGTCTGATGGGGAGAGATCAGGACTGTAGGTTTATTTGCGAAAAAAAACACTTTCTCCATACTGTGCACAAAGTCTTCACACCATCAGACCACAAAGAACTAATCACTGCACGCACTGCTCTTCTTTCCTGCACATTGCAAGTGGGCCGCTGCTTCTCGCACCGCAGACATAATGCACTCAGACCTGCACAGCAGTGAATGGGGAGGCGGGGAACTTTACGGAAAGCGCTGATTAGACGGTGCGGCCAATGGACGTTTTAATATAACCGGAGTGCAGATCATTTTTACTCACCCTCGTCGTATACAGCTTGTTTCAAAAGTAACAAATACTAATGAGCAAGTAATGTTCAGCAACCCTTATGCTGAAATCCTGAGACAAGACAGTCATGACCACCATCATGGCTCAGAGTTTATGATATTAACACAACTGAAAGAGCAGCAGAGGTGTAAGTGTGTGTGAGCAGCATCATTCTTCTGAGCAGACGCTGAATGGATAGAAGCTTAGCAAATGTATTGTTTTAATGGTAGTTAGAATGTAATGATGTGTGATGTATGAAAGAAACACAGGCTTATGGGATTTTAATTATGTGGACTTTCCAATACATCAATTACCATACAAGCTACTTCATTTATCATATCATATTTATTAGATTGTATAAAGTACATTTTATTCATATATATACATATTTGTATGTCATTCCTGTTCTAAAGACAATTACTTAAAATCCCTCCACTGCGAGTTTACTTTTGGGTGGTGACTAATTTTGAATGATTCTGAACTTCAGCAGCCAAAGACATCATCTAGATTACTCCACCTTAAAACACAAGTCATGTGCTATTTCCATAACTGGACAATACTACTTGTGTTCATATCTTGATATGAACAAAACATCCAGTCAGACCTGGAGCAAAAACTAGTCTTCTGCACACCTATTTGGGACAACAGTTTCAATAATACAGAACTCTTGTGGTTCTGATCAATTAAACAAAATGGATTCATTGTACTAGATTTGTCTCCATTCCAAAGAATATTCCCGTATATTTTTTGGGAAAAAAATGTGAACTTTAAAACAAATTACACCGACATCAGAAATAGTAACACAATATGACCCCAAAACTGTACTCGGTTCACAATCTCTTTAAGACCTATCAGGACTAAAAACAAAATAAAATAAAACCTGGCATGCAGATTTCCATGGAAAGCACATTCACCAGTGTAAACCACCTCTGACAGGCATGAGGAACAAATGAGGAATGTTCTACTTCCCCGAACAAGCGGATCTCCTGTCTTTGGGTTAGATCTCAAGAGCGTGTATATTCATTACTGATCATCAAGAAGACTACGCGTTGACAGATATTTTCAAACGATGAAATGCAGGACAACCGTTTCTGAAATCATTCTGGTCAACGTAAAAGACAAGATATCTATGCAAGTCTAAGAAAGCAAGTATGCAAACAAATTCTGTTTGTTTAACGTTACTATACAGTTTAAATTATATTGAGTGGTGTGCTGAGTTAGTGCTAGATCCATTTCAATGGTTCTATATACCTGCAGTCCTTTTACTCCAGAAATAAAACACTATCCAGTACAAATCATGCTGAATCTAACCCAAATAACTTAGATATATCTGTTCCAATACATTTCAGGAGTAGTTTAAGACACTGTAGCTTCAATATATTAAATCTGCACAAACGGGTAGAAATATAAACCTGATCCGGGTCATACCTGGTCCCATCACTGTAGGTCTGTCCTTCAGGTTCCAGTTGCGCACTGATAATCTGAATAAATGTTTGTGCAAAATGGATTAATGAAGGCTCGCAGGATCAACAGCAGTGGGTGTAATATACCTTAATGTGGGGAAACACCAGAAACCTGGTCAATTTCACTTTCTTGCTCTGTAGCTCTCAATAACTCCAGGTCCTGGCCGTGTGTAATGTATTTGTTTCTGCTGATCATGAGCATGTTAATGCAGAGAGAGAACAGCAGCATGAGAGGGTCTCCAATCCTCCAACGTCCTCTTTTAGATGCTCAAGGACAATTCGACGTGTTCTATTTGACCTCTGAGGTGTCGGCAGGTTCGGTTGGACAAGGCGCTGGAAGCAGGGGTACAGGCGATGTGGCTTCTATGAGGGCGGGATTTAGAATGATTGGCAGTGTCATGGGGGGCACACCCACCTGCAGGGGAGATGCTAGGGGCTGGAGTATTAGAGGAGACTGAGTGAGAGTGGGCGGGGCCTCAGCTGCGCTTTTAACTGGAGTGCGCATTGGAGTAGTGGAAGGGGGCACCGGAGACGATCTATCGTTTCCTGTGAGAGTTAGAAAGAAGAGATCAGGTAAGCATGCTGGTAAGCACGGTACATCGTATTCACTCCTTGTCTAGTAAACATGCATGGTGGTTCTGTATGTATGGAGTAGCAAGCACTGTTCCATGCTCACCATTGGCACTGGGGGTTTGTATATCCTGAGGAGATGCAGGTCTGCTGGGAGTCTTTGGCTCTGTAGGGACAGGTGGCACTGGTGCAGGGGATGGCACAGGAGGGGAAATGGGAACAGAAGCAGGAGCAGGTTCTACAGGAACACTAGGCACAGGTTCTGCACACAGGGTATAACCATAATTTAAGTGTGACTATTACATGCAGAAAGCGTCAGAAGCTTTGAAAACTTGAAATGGCATATCCACTTGAAAGAGAGGGTGCGTTACAGACTGTGAGGTGAAATGTTAAATCCCGACATGGTGATACCTGGCATAACGGCTTGTTTGAAAAGTTCCTCTCTGAGGTGGGGCAGAAAGCAGTCGATCCTCTCCCACGTGATCTCCCACAGATCCGAGTATCCTGTACGCGAGTCTGCACTGTGAAAGATCCCAGCTGTGTCCATTACCAGCAGCATGTTCTTCAGAGACTCAGGGATCGCCTCCAGCTGGACAGCAAAACATTCATTACAGCATTTTATTTATAACTAATTGGTCTGTGGTCTCCAAAGGAATTTAATGGAAATTGTGTAGGTATTGATTGATTGGTTTATTATTAAAAATCAGGACAAGAGTTAGTTACTTTGGTATTGTTGTTTATGGGGTATTCATGCAAAGGTTCATTCCTGTTCAATAATGCATTAAATAATGCCAGTTAATGACAACTATGGAAAAGGTTTCAGCTCACAATGCAAGACAGTGCTTGAGAAACTCCAGTACTCATCAGACAGGACTGTGCTAGACTATAAAAACAGGGGGTTTTGAAGTACTATTATGATCTCCTTTCTAAGTTGTACAAAACTACATACTAAATAAAACTACTTGACAACAAATGAAGCCATGTATACGAGGTCTATCCAGAAAGTAATGAGAAGGAAATTCCCACACTCTAGGGCTTACACACAGGGATGGTGGTTCAAGTTAGTGTGGGATCTCAGATAAAGGTTAGGACTCATTTCAGCTGCATTGTAGCCTTCGAGGTGGCCAGATTTTTGTTTTTGTGAAACCCTGCCGAAGTGCCTGGTCACTGGAAAACTGCAAGCGAATTTGGAGCAAATATTGGATTGTTAACAAGAGAGCCAATTTCCTGAACAACATGATAACAGAAGATGAATCATGGGTGTTGGAGGAAATGCTGAACGGCACATGACAATGTCACCCCGCCGAAAGGAAGCTCACATGAGCAAATCAAAGATCAAGTTACTGTTCATGGTGTTTTTTGATTCTCAAGGATCATCCATAAAGAAAGATTAAATGGGTTTGAAAGGCCAGCACTTTGGCACAGTAAACATCCATAGAGCTGTGAACACCCTTACAGTTAATGGTTTCAAACACTGCTACCAACAATGGCAGCGGCATTGGCAGCACTGTGTGCATTCACAAGGATCCTATTTTGAAGGTGATAATATTGAAAAATTCTCATTCATTTCTGCACAGGCCTCGTATATCATTTATTTTAAGATAAAAGAAATAAGGGTGCATTCTGCAACCAGAAACATGGTATAGCTGAAACTAATCTTGTGCTTTTACTTCACAGACACTGCATTTGAAATTAAAACAATGAGTACAGCACAGCCACAGACCGTCACTGTCCAGTGACTTAGTAGCTTTATTGTGTGTATTATACAGTAATATAAAAACCTATGAATATTGCTACAAGTGTTTCTCACCAGGAGGTCACTGGAGCCAGCATGCATGTACTTGTCCATGAAGTCTAGGATGGTAAGCCAGAGAGCAGCGAACGTGGGCAGAGAAAGCAGCGGCGAGAGATGCTGGAGGAAAACCTGAGGATGCCAGTGCAGCAGGAATCATTAAGAAGTTTCAAACAGAAACCATCAAACTTGATTTCTATATCCAGTTATGATTAGCAAAATACAAAATCTATAAGACCTTAGAGAGTAGTGTGCAGGCCCTCATCCTGGTCTCCTCCATGCCCCCGACATCTGCCGGGCTGATGTTGTCCAAGAGCTTAGTCAGCAGCGGAAACAGGACCTGACATAAATGGGATTAAACTCTGAGTCAGCATAAATGGGTGTTTGGCTTGTATTTATCTACTGTCTCACAAGCGATTGTCTTACCTTGTTGAAACAGGATTCCCACTCCACAGCATCCAGTGTTTGCAGGTCATGTACAAGCAGCGCCCTCTGGAGGTAAGTGAGAGCCTGCATCCGAACCTGCCTCCGAGCATCACAGCACAGCCAAGCCATGCCTGCAGGAGTCATGTCAGACTTTTATTCTGCTATATACTGTTGGCTGTCACATATATGTGCAGACAGTGGAACGTTTTTTTTAAATATGCTTAACACAAATACCTGATTCATTGATTTATTCTCAAAACGGTCAAAAAAAAAGATACTTTAGCTTTACAAGAATATATTATACCCATCAGCTTTAACATTAAAACCACCTGCCTAATACTGTGTAGGTCTCTCTCTGATCCAGCCAGCCATGGACTACACAAGATCTCTAATGGTATGCTGTGGTATCTGGCACCAAGACATTAGCAGCAGATCCTTTAAGTCCTTTATGTTGCAAGCTGGGTCCTTCACAGACAGGACTTGTTTGTCCAGCACATCCCACAGATACTCAATCAGACTGAGATCTGGGGAATGTGGAGGCTACGGCAAAACCCTGAACACTTTGTTTCATGTTCCTCAAACCATTCATGTACTATTCTTGCAGTGTAGCAGGGACCATCATCCTGCTGAAAGATGCCACTGCCATTAGGGAAAACCATTGCCATGATGGGGTATTTGGTGTGCAACAATGTTTAGGCAAGTCTTATGTGTCAAAGTAACATCCACATGTAACATGCCAGGACCTCAGACTTCCCAGCAGAGAACTGCCCAGAGCATCACACTTCCTCTGCTGATTTGCCTTCTTCCCATAGAGCATCCTGGTGCCATCTCTTCCCCAAGTAAGCAATGAACACCCCCAGCCATCCACACGATATAAACAAAAACATAATTCATCAGACCAGACCACATTTTTCCATTGCTCCATGCTCCATTTCTGAAGCTCATGTGCCCACTGTAGGTGTTTTTGGTGGTGAACAGAGGTCAGCATAACCTGTTTGAGGGTATTCAGTCACATTTAAAGCAAGATGTGATGCACTGTGTGTTCTGACACCATTCTATGATGAAACAGCATTAATTTTTTCAGCAGCCTGTGCTAAAGTAACTCTTCATGTGGGTTCAGACCAGACAGACTAGCCTTGGCTCCGCACACACAAAGGGTGCTTGGGTGCCTACCAGTTGTCCTTCCTAGGACCACTTTTTGTACGTACTAACCACTGCATACCAGGAACACCCCACAAGACATGCCGTTTTGGCTCTGACTCACATTCACTTGCCCATTTTTCTTACTTCCCACACATCAACTTTGAGAACTGACTGTTCACTTGCTGCCTAAGTTATCCCACCCTTTACAGATACCATTGTAAGGAGATAATCACTGTTATTCACCCCATCTCTCAGTGGTTTTAATGTCATGGCTAATCGGTGTATATTTATGATAAATTAAGCTCTACAGCACTGAAGCCTCGAATCATATTAGTACATGTTGTGGTAACTGGAGACCTAATAAACCACATGCTGAAGGGTTCATCATTTCTAAAAAGGCATATTGTAAAAGTGTAGAGATGCTCTTATACCATTTTTTGCATCAAAAATAATAAATGACATATTATACAATAACAAGTTAAACATACAATAGTGATTTAAAATGACAGTTCATGCGAACTTTAAGGTTTTCTGTGCATATCCAAGTCTTTCTAAAACTGACGTCACATGCACGTTAAATGAAAAGATTGAAGTGGCCTATGAACAGTGAAAGGACAAAGCAATTTGTTGTAATAAAAGCATTGCACTGGAGATTCATAATACAGATGAAAATGACCAAATCTCAGTTTTATGACACTGTTCTAAGTCTCACCTTGGAGCAAAGGACACCAGCAGCTTGACCACAGTGTCTGAGAATCAGCTTCAATCTTCTTTCCACTGGCCTCCAGATGGTGCTGTTCTTCTGCCCATGAGCTGTAGATACTGGCTGCCCGTGTGTGCAGTGTGTGCATCAGATCTAACAACTGCAAGTGTGGAAGCACTGCATTAACCACACAGTATTTCAAACTAATTTATATGGCTTTTTCATCACTAATACATGACCGAAACACCTCTGGGAAATAGCAAACTGAAAAATACACAGATCAGCTGATCTGTTGATGCGTTGATCAGTATGCATCTTTGTTGATCTAAATGGGTAACTGACATGCAGTGAAGAGTGCAGAACAAAAGCAGGGGCAGAAATAAGCAGAAGTCTAACATCCCAAAGAAAACCTTGGTGGTGAAGAGGTCTGAATGAGTTGCAATGTGTTTATTATTTTTCTGAAATTCATTTAACAGGGTGATTCATTATCTTCGGATTTGTATTAGGTATTCAAAATAAAGAAAGATCAGAGAGTTCAGAGGATGTATCACCAGCGTATCACTGGCGATTGTACCCATAAATTTAAGCTACAATGGAAAAAGAAAAACAAAATAACACTCCTGCCCCAAATCACCTCACCATCACAGGACCCTACAGCAGCAGGCATGTACACAGTAAAGGTAGTAGGGAAAGGGCTGCGGTACTTACGTCCTGACTAACCTGTAAAGACACCGTATGGTAGCTGGCTGGCACCCCCTCGTCCTCCTCGTCGTCGCTGTGGGAACGGGAGGGCCGCTGACTGGTGGGTTTAGCTCGGCGAGACACACCCTCCTTCTCTCGCGGCTTCTTCCGTAGCCGACTAGCTTTTGAGTCGTATTTGTGGCTCTTTTTTTTCTCATGGGTGCGATAACCTGTTTAAGCCACAGGAATGTAGTGAAAGAAAGAGAGTGAACAGAGAGCTAAACCTTGTTTTGTCGGCTTGTCTACCAGTCTTTCCTGCCTTTTCAATAATGTGACAGAGTAACATCATCTTTTATCTTTCAGCAGCAGTGCATTTCAGTAATAACATGGTTGACTTGGAAATATATCAAAATATTTTTTTTTCCTGTTTCCCGATGGGAGGAACACAAAGAACAACTATACTGCATGTTTAGAGCATGGTTTCCATGAGCCTTTTACATGTTAGAACTATGCGCTTTGATCAAGCTGCTTCCACAGTGAGCTCGTAAGCTCTGTTGACAGCAGGTATCTACAAAAGTGCACTGAGCCCTCTGATAAATAAGAAGCCCATGTCTAATTACAGTGCCAAAAAGTGCTGAATGTCTTAACTTAAGCCTGCTGAAGATAGCTGCATTGAAAAACTGAGCAATAAACAGAAAGAGGGTATACAAGTCACGCAGTTAGACTGCCCCGAGTTAAATGACTCACCCTTAGTGCACAGCTTAAGATACCCAACCAAATAGTTTCCAGGCATTGACACATCCAATTACAGTGCTATGGAACCAACCCACACAAAGACTTCGTAATCCCGAAGGGGTCAATCTGCACATATGAGCTCTAAAAAAGAGTCAGTCTACAGACATAAGGCTTGCTGTAGCAGTTTGCTTAAGTGAAGACTTGAGGAAGCAGAATTATGATGTCAGTCCAAAGTAAGACAGCACTACATTGTGTTGTGCTACTCTCACTAAGATTTCTCTCAAGCAAAGTCACCAAATCCCCTGAAGCAACAGCAGGACCCAAAAGTGGTTGAATGAAAAAGCAGGCATCAAAACTCTTCATCATGATGCAAAGACTACTTTTGTTGTTTTGATGTAAATGTCTTAGCTAAATAGCTTGTATGGCTGAGACCCACAGTGCTGACCTGTATGCAATCAGAGACACAATGACCACCCGGTAATACGAGTGTGACAATAATAACAGAGATAAAGATGCTATACTTAGACACACTAACCTCCATTAAGACTGGCTTCCACAAACACTCGAATGGCTTTCACGCAAAGCTCAAAGTTCTCAGGTGTGACATGTGCAGCATCGCGTACAATAAACGAGAGCGACTCCACACACTTGATGAGGGACTTGGTATCGTGCAGGCCCATGTCCTGACCCAAGGTTAAACTGTACTGGTTAATAAGAGGAGTCGGAGGTTTAGAGTCTGGAGCGAGTTGTGCCTTACTGCTGTCCAGGTCATCCTTCCCAACCTATCAAAGGACACAAACACAGTATATTAAGGGTAAATGACATTCACATTGTCTCCTGAATCAAAATGAGAGCTACATTAGGACAGTGTAGGTCAGCTGTTAAGATGTTGGACTGCTGATCCGAAGGTCATGAGTTCAAATCCACACCACTGCCACAGCTGGGCCCCTGAGCAAGACCCTTAACCCTCAGTTGCTCAGTTGTGTAAATGAGATAAATGTAAGTCACTCTGGATAAGGGTGTCTGCCAAATGCCATAAATGCAATTGTACATAATCTGCAATCACCATATGAATTGTGGCAACAGCAGTTTATATTATTTCTCCTATTACATATTATTCTCTAGTACAATACTGCATCGCTCAGCTTTTGTGTTGTGGCAGAATTTCTGATTTTGTATTGTTAGATTTACATCCATCAATGTTCCGTTACAACAATTTGCAACATGCTTTAAATACTACACAGTATAGTCAACACTAACTGCACATCTATTAAAGCTCTTACCACACTCACAGCAGTTACTGTATTTACTGTGTCTTGTTCGCAGGTTTTGCATAATTTATAAAATGAATCTTCACATGTTTTGCACAGTTTAGGAGTCTTTTTGGGTTATAGGATTTGTTGTAGTTGTAACTGTTTGTATTAGATATTATATGGCTCATTTCTAGCAGCATCATAGCTCAAAGTACCTTGATTTAGGGTCTACCAGCACTAGCTTTAATATATATTCTATAATATATATATTCTGAGTTAATCACTAAGCACTTTTGTAAGTCGCTCTGGATAAGAGCATCTGTTCAGTGCTATAAATATAAATGTAAGCACAGTCCCATCCAAAAGTACTGGAATGTACTGGTAGCCCTAACAATAGGTGGGTTCAAACAAAAGGCGCTACATTCTAAGTTGTTTAACACATCTATATGTAAGTCAATGTATCAGGAAATGAAAGCTGAAGTTTTGATCTCATTCATCTTGTGTCTTCTGTGTATAGCAAAAAACAAAGAATTGGCCTTGCTGTTCCAAAACGTTCAGATGGGACTGTTGTCCTTTCTTTGTCCTTTGGTCACTGGTAGCACCCAATGTTATAAAATCATACCACCAGCATTTTTAAGATTATGTCAGTGATACTAAAAAAATACTGATTCAGGAGCATAAATGCAAAGGTGAAAGCTAATGATGTGTTTAATGCTTCACTGAAAAAAATGAGAAAAGTAGAAAGTAGTTTTAATATGCTGAATAACTGTGTACAGACAGTGCTTTAGATTTCCAAAACGTATAACGTTAAACATATGCAGGAGAAGAAGTGGGTTGTGTTTTTCTGTACTCACCACTAGCCATCCCACTTCAACTTCAGTGGAAGAGCGGGGTATTCTGGGCTTGCTGTGTTCGGTGTACACCTCAGAGTCAGACGTATAGCCTCGGTCCAAAGTGACTTCACTCTGGTGGTAGGAGCTCACTTCACTGTCAGACTGAGCACCTAGACAACATATGCACTTACAGTGAACTTCTGATCAGACTCGGTGTCAGGCAGCTTGAACGACAGGATCTGCACAGTTCCTCAGCAATGTACAGGACTTTCTCCTTACCTGTGTCATTGTCAGGGCTGCTGCTGGTGACCTGCAGTGCCGCCGGAGGTTTGACCCCAGCGCCGATGCACTCGAGCAGTGTAAAAAGAGTGTACCAGTCGTCAGTGGAGTGGATGTTGGCAGCGTTGGTTTTGAGCAGCTCGTGTAGCCCGTAGGCAACCTCTCGACTCACTCTGGACAACACATGAGGCTTCATCATCAGGAGCAGGCGCAAAGAGAGCAGCACCTGCGCAAAAAATGGAGAACAGGTTTTATGGGATAGAGTGAAGTGAACTCTGCATACTAGTGGTGTCTTTCACTGTAAGAACATATTGCAATGAATCACAGGGTTTGATTAGTGCCCTGGAATATAAAACTACAAACTCACTTTATAGTCACTAGGGTGCAGTTAGCTCAATAGCAGTCAAATGTTCAGCTGTATTTAAGAATTTAAGCTGTATTTAACACCTGATTAAGAATAGTTGTAGCCAAAAATGTAAGATAATGTAAATCTGTATGTATGCGAGATACTATAGTAGCTGAGAAGAGCAAAAAAAAATCACATTTTAGAAAACAAAATTACTAAAATTAAAATAAATTTACATGGGGAAAATATTCACATTTTAGAAAACAAAAAAACAAACAAATTTATAACATGTGAAACACTTTTACCAGTACTCAAACGTTTACAAATGCTGAATCAGACACATTACACAGGAAAAGCTTGTTGCTGACATTTGTGTCAATCAAACTGTTTCGTGGGGGGTGAAGTGAATAGAGTTTGTGACAGGAACATTAAACCACGTTTTGTCCATTTTAGCCAGTTAGCCCACTTTTGCTTTTTCTTGTTGGGAGTGTTTAGATTTTGTAAAAGAGCAGAGAGAAGAAGATATAATGCTGAAGTTGGTTCCTTATCCGTAAAGCTTGTACATTCGTGTTGCGTATTTGCGGCGCACTTTGTGTTACAGAGATGAATTAAATAGAGATGTGACCATAAATTTAAGAATCAATTCTGTTTCTCATCCTGATATTGTCAGTCAGTCAGTCAGTCATTTTCTGTACCGCTTATTCCCAGTTACGGGGTCACGGGGGAGCCGGTGCCCAGCTGGC
>JAOTRJ010000043.1:13500998-13512167 GCA_028564905.1 Leptodoras praelongus | reverse complement strand
ACAAACCACAATGCAAACAATTCTCAGGAATTAATCACAGAAGAAAAAAAACAATAATATACCACAATAACAAAAAAACAGGAATTATATTAAAAAATAACATGGCCAGATAGGAAGCACAGGAATCACATCCTGGCTATCTGACAAAAACTAAAACATATTTAAGAACTTCAATAACAGCACATACCTACAACACCACAACATATTATTACCATCATATATTATAGATATGATGTCCAGTTGAGTTTTACCTGCATGTCAAGCGTGCTGGCATCTGCGGAGGCTGCTGTGCTGGGAGTGGTGGCTGTGGAGCAGCTCTCCAGGTCTGTCAGGTCTTCTTTAGATGTAGCTTTAGAGCAGTTGGATAGTCCGCTGTCTGCAATAGGGCTGGAGATGGAGGAAGCTGCACTGTCAGAAACAGGCAGCGCTGCAGTACCATCACCCTGTTGCTCAATAAATGGCACTCCACCTTTAGACACACAAATGATACTTATCACTTTTCAGCTGTGTCTATAATTTTGAATTGCCACAGTGCCTTATGGTTTATTATATTTCTCTGCTCTCAGACACCTGATTCTGCTCCATGTATTAAATGTAATGACTTGCATGAGTTATAGCAGATAATCCCTGCCGAACTGAGATATAGAGGCTGCACCAGTAAAGACTAGACCAGAAACTGCTTTACCATTTTTGATATGCGAGCCCAGGAGTGCAGTAATGGGCCTAGTCAAATAGGACTGACTCCTGGAAAAAAAATGCCAATTACACAGAAAAAATGGATTCACCATGTCACTTCACAACCCGACAGTTACCGGAATCCAATTTATCCCTCCTAAGCAGTGGTGCCTCTTTCATACTGCGGCCAATATAGACACCTGAATAACAAGATTTGAGAAAGGTCACTGTACACAGGCCATGTGACGTTCCTAATTCATTTATAGTTACTACTGAAGTCTAAAATTTCTTTTGTTTGTACAGTGTTAATGTGGGCTGTGCTGTTAATTTGTCTATTAGCCATGGGTTCTCTTCCTCTGAATTTTAAGTAGTCTTTGGAACGATTGCACATTATTTTTATTGATGTGCAAAAAGCCAATAAGAGTTTGATCTAAGGGTTTACCCGACAGGTTGCTGAGAGCGCCAAGCTGAGCCTGGTCCATCTGTCCTGAGGGGCTGCGCACCATGTGATGAGAGGGACGAGGAGAACGCTTCTGCTTCTTCCACTTTGATGACTCGTTCATTCCACCAGCACGCATCTTCAGCTCAAAAAAAAAAAAAAAAAAAAAAAAAAAAAAATAAAAAAAAAAAAAGACACAATTAAAGTGCAGGACCTGAAGACCAAAGATGATCAGTAGTTTCATCTGGAATACATTAGACATGCACTTGTTAAGATGCAGATTATCTCAATTAAGCTCTGTGTAGATGGGAGTCCCCAGATGACACAATAACTTGTGTATATAAGACAGCAAGTGACAATGTAGGAGCAGATGAACATGCAATGATACAATCCTGACATGTAAAAACTTAAGGACTCTTTTATAGTATATCTGGTCACAGAGATATATTCAGTCTATGAAATTCAAAGTTGGTGCCAGGCTACAGTGACCCACCATCTTTGAAGAGCCACACCATGAATCCGCCTGCTATATAAAGCATGTCTATTTGTCTTTTTGATATTCAACTGTAAATGTCATTTCACACACAATAGCGGAAAAACTGGAAAATCATGGGTCAGGAAGGAGATAGGATGGAGAAAGTTACATTGATCATTGACTGCAATCTCTTCTCCTTACCTGGACTCGTTTGTTTTTCCATAAGATATTGTAAGCCTCGGGAGAGAAGGGGCATGCCCCGGGATTAGTTATGAACACATTACACATGCAGACAGTACAGCATGGCATGACAGCAGAGTGCACTACACCATGCACAGGGCTGACACACACACACACGCACGCACGCACGCACACATACGCGCACCCACATACGAGCAACTTCTATGAAGGCACGCATACATTCACAAACACACACTACTCTCCATCACATAACCTATGAGACACTCTCTCAAACACACAAAAAGGTGCCTAATGCATTCTGCTTACATGGAAGAGGGGTATTACACACGCGCACACACAGACACAGACAGACACACACACACACACACACACACACAAGCAGCACAAGAGGTCTGTCCAGAAAGTAGCAAGAATGAAATTCCTGCACTCGTTAGGGCATATGCATGGGATCTCAGATAAACGGTAGGACCCGTTTCAGCTGCATTCTAACCTTCGCAGTGCCCAGACATTTGTTTTTGTGAAACCCTGCTAAAGTGCCTCATCACTGGAACAATGCAAGCATGTTTGCAGAAAATATTGGTTTGTTTAACAAGAGAGCTCAATTTCCAGAACAGAATGATCACAGGAGATGAATCATGGGTGTTCAAATACAATCCTGTCACCAAAAAAAAAAAATCGTCCAAAGAAAGCTTATATGAGCAAATCAAAAATCAAGTCCTGTTCATGACCTTTTTTGATTCTCAAGAGATGATCCATAAAGAATTTGCAACAGAAGGCCAAGAGTAAAACACATTTGTAAAGGCCACCACTTCGGCACAAGTGTAAAGATCCACAGTGTGTCACAGAGCCGCGAGATTCTAAACAGCCTCACAGCTGACGATTTCAAGCACTGCTACAAACAATGGCAGAGGCGTTGGGAGCGTTCAGAAGGATCATGTTTGAGAGTGATAATAATAATAATATTAATTAAATATTCTCATTACTTTCCTAACAGACCTCTCATATATATATATATATATATATATATATACACACATATACATACACACACATTATACAATAAATACAGCTTATTATGTACACGTTTTGCCCCTTCCCAATTTCCTCACACAAAAAGCAAGATAAATATTTATACAAAAGCTATATCACCAATGTGAAAAAGTAATTGCCCCCCTCAACCTAATAACTGGTTGTGTCCCCCTCAGTAGTAACAACTGCAATGAAACGTTTGTGATAACTTGTGATGAGACTTTTACATCCCTGTGGAGGAATTCTGTCCCACTCTACTTTGTTTTATTTGACAGAACTGTTTTATTTCAGCTACACTGGAGGGTCTGTGAACATTAATTGCTCTTTTAAGATCTCACCACAGCATCTCAATGGGATTTGAGTCACAACTTTGACTTGGCCACTCCAAAACCTTCATTCTGTTTCTTTTGAGACATTCAGAGCTGGACTTGCTTACACACTTCAGATCATTGTCCTGCTGTAGAACCCAACTGCACTTCAGTTTTGACAGGTGGGCATTCACCTTCAGGATTTTCGGATGGAGAGCAGAATTCATGGTTCGTCCAGGTCCTTCAGAAATGAAGCAGCCCCAGAACATCACACTACCACCACCATGTTTCACTGTTGGTATGATGCTGTTATGGTGGAATGTGCTGGTAATTTACACCAGATGTAGAAGGATCCATGTCTTACAAAAAGCTCCATCTTGGACTCATCAGTCCACAGAATATTATCAAAAAAGTCTTGTAGAAAAGTGATGTGCTTTTGTCTTCTTTTTGGTCAGCAATGTTTTGTGCCTTGTAACAATGATGCCATTTTTGCCCTGTGTCTTTCTTATTGTGGAATGACAGTAACTGAGGTAGTAAGTGAAGCCTGCAGGTGTTTAGATGTTCTTCTGGGTTCATTTGTGACCTCCTGGATGAGTCGCCTCTGTGCTCTTGGTGAATGTTTGATAGGTCAGCCACTCCTGGGAAGGTTACCCACTGGTCCAGGTTTTCTCCATTTATGGATAACTGCTATGCTATCACTGTGGTTCTCTGGAATCCCAGAACCTCAGCAATGGCTTTGTATCACTTTCCAGACTGGTAGATGTCAATGAGGGTTTTTAGGACCTGTATGTGAATCTCTTTAGACCGTGGCATCATTCACATTGCTGACAGGTTCTATTTAAGTGATGTTTTGATTCAGCAGGTCTGGCACTAATCGTGCCTGGGTGTGGCTACTGAAAGCCAACAGCAACTGAATTTAGTTAACTGGTTGATTTGGTAGCTAAGGGGGCAATTACTTTTTCAATTACATTTACTGAAGATAAAGATTTATTCAAAACCTGTATCATCCATGTATGATACGAATAAATCTTTATCTTCAGTAAATGCAATGATCATTTACAGGCTGCATTTTGTGTTTAGTTAGGTTGACATTATCTTATATTAAAAGAAGTTTGACGATCTGAAACATCTGAAGCGGGCAAATCCCGCAAGTCACGGCCTTGTATTGCAGAGAATTGTGTTGATATTTATTTCCCCTGAAAACTGATATTTGTGCCATTATTGGGACTATCACTGTAACAAGAATGGCTTTTATCTTCTGTCTTAATTCACAGACAGTGTGAACCAGAGAGCCACATACAAGAGGGTAAATAAAAAATGTACTTTTGAATTACAACTTAAATTTGCTACAACCTTACTTCAAAACCCATGCAGTCACTGCTTTAAGCCATGCCTCCCAGTGTATTTAAATGCACTAGCTGTGGCCCAATCATTAGTCCCACTTTATATAAACAAAAAGTACCCTGTCTAAACCACTCTGATTGGTGTTTCTAGGGTGATCTGCATTAATAAGATCTTGTGTGTCCAGGATACAGCCTGGGATCTGTAGAAAGGAACCAGCACAGAAAAGTACTATGGGAAAGGAAAAAAGACACACTGCATCATAGCAATGGGAAGGTAATGTGGGTATCTCAAAGAAAAATAACAATAATCCACAGATTCAGGAGTGTCAATCATATTAATACAACCTTAACATGATATGGTATTTATCAATGTCGGAACAAATGATTAATGGAAGAGCTGAATGATGGGACATGATAAATGAGCTGTATCTTTGTACAAAGCTGTATAGGGATAAGAGCTGTAAGGGAAGCCAGTCTAAGCTTAAGGCACCAGGGAAGAAGCAGACAGATGAGACAAAGTCAACTGAGACACTCGATTCGATCACTCAACACATCTTTGATATTTACCTTCTTCATGTTGGTGCCCACAAAACTTTTAGCCTCCTCTTTAAACTGTGGTAATCTGCAATTATGAACAGAATGGGAGCACATTAAATGAGTAAATGAATGATTAAATGAATTTTTTTTTATATATATTAAAAAAATATTAATTCTGAAAAAACTCAGAGAAATGGGAAAGGACTGTATTATATCTACACACACCATGTTATGACATACTTTCACACCATAACTACATGCGAGACTCATCTAGTACAAAGGAAATACGAAAGTAGTTTGGGATGAGCTTAAGAACTGGGGGAATGTGGGTCTTGTTCAGCTGGACTAAATTAAAAGTCTTGCTCATTCTAAGGGGTCCTTCAAGGTCCGGCTGGAAGACAATATGTCAGTGGAGCTGCCATCTTTGTTCGAGTGTCATGACTTTTTGACCTGTGCTGCCGGTTCATTAGCTGAATTAGATGAGATGATGTTCTCATGGTGCGTTGTGTGGACTCTGCAGCTTTGCCTTAAATAAGCCATCACCTCTCACACAGTGGGAGAGACAAGACCTGATGTTAACTCTGCTCTGCGTTAATAGAGTGTTGTCTTGCTGGCTCAATTATTGGATGATCTGTGAGTCCAACAGATTAACATCCCTAATGCTTTCAGCAGGCTGCTTAAGCCTCCTCCCGAGCACTCAATAAGATCTGCTGTTCATTACTCCATCTCTCACTCTGCCACACACACGCATGCGTCCACACGACATCCACTGGTTATTACTGCTCCTTCTCCCTTACATGCATGCATACAGAGATACACGCATGCACTCACAAATACATACTCATTGTTAAGGCCTTTCACCCTTATTATACAGAAATCATAGAGAAAAGGGTCTAAGCAATAATACAAGCACAGAAGGAGCACAGGAGTGTGTGTGCATGCATACAGAAAAGACAAAAACGGTGCTTAATTAAAAAGTCCCATATAAATAGGATAATGACGGTCATCTCAAGGACACTGCGTGTAAGCATATATTTGTGTGTTTTACAAAACATAAAAAATAGAAAACCTTTCACAGAAATTATGATTTGTTTTTTCAAAAGATTTTTTGTATGTGTAATTGTGTGTGTGTGTGTGTGTGTGTGTGTACACAGTTCTCATCTATATGCAGATGGTAGACCAGGTTGCTTTGTAGGCTCATTCTCTTGTCTGTGTGGGATGTGACTGGAAGCCTAATACAAGTGCTGTCTCCACGGATACGCACCTCTGATAAATGCCATCCCATAATCATGTTATTGCATTAGAGAAGCAGCGCACTATGACCTCAATGGCAGGACAAAGTGGTGCTGCAAACAATTTGATGATATTTGTTGGAGTGCAATAGTGTACTAAATAAAGACATCAAATCTAAATAAAAGCCTGTTTTGCCTTAAACGCCATGCACAGTTAAAACCTCAATGGAAGGGGGGTTTGTTCACGTAATAAAAAAAATGCAGTCTGAATCCTGCAAAGCTTTGCAGTGTCGCAATCTCATTAGCGTTCGGCTGGCAAAGAACCTTTTGTACATCGGAAGTGCAAAATCTAGGGAATCATCTGAGAGTGAAATTGGAAACCGTTAAGGACACAAAACAAGTTCCTGCTGTGTTTGGTCTCAGGTTCGGTTTGATTATGTTTACACCCAGCAGACAACTGGGTCCTTAATCCCCTCCAACCCCCTCGCTCGCTTTCTTTCTGTTCCACACTCATCCATTCCCCTCTCTCTGGTTACCTGGAGAAGAGCAGCTGCACCATGTCCACCAGCGTGTGTTCGGCTGATTTCCTCAGCAGTTCTGTGGAGGGCAGACAGAGCACGGATGGAGTGAGCAGGAGGTTAGCTTAGAAAAGAGGGAACAGCAGTAGCTCAGGACCCGAGAGTCCCACTCTGTTTGGCCAGGATTAGTGCTAGGCTTTATTAGCGCCCTGCTCAGGGACTGGGGGCAGGGAGCTGTGAACTGCGGTCTAACATACACTGGGTCAAGCATTGAAGATTTAACTGTGCCAACATAACAGCTGAAAATGTCAATATAATAACCAAGACCGCACTGGTTGTCATATTCATTTAGAGATAAATCGTTGGTCATAATGTTTCAAGGAGACTGTAGCAACCTCAGCTGCTTGGCTCACCACTTAGTCTCATCTCAAAGCAAATACGGAAACAGGACTGCATAATCTCGCACACAGACTCGTTCGTCAGATGGGCTCCCACTGGAGTCAGCAGCAAAGTCCTCAAAACCTGAAACGCCACAAACAAAGTCAGCTTTAGGAAAAGAAACAGTGAGTTCAAAGCAGCAAACAGCTGCAGTGTCATTTTTGTGCAGGGCTGGACGATATGGCAAAAATATCATAATACTGTGTACACTTGTCATAAAACTAAGTACACTTAATCCTATGCAAAATATATAGCAAGGCTACCTATGCACATTATTGGTTGCATTCTCCAGTGTGCATATAAAGCGTTGGACATCTATGGAAGCTTCTAGAGCCGTTTCTGCCGTGAGAATGCCAAGTTTTATTATGTATTAAGTTAAGAATGTATTAAGTTTTCAACGTGGTTCAGTAGTTGCGGCTTGTACGATGGGTCACAGCATTTTGGCGGTAGAAGCAAAGATTGGATTTTCACGTATGAGCATTTCATTGTACCGTGACTACAAGAATTCAGGCAAAACCTCACGCTTACAACAGCAGTGTGGCCATAAAAAGGCTCCACGTGAACGTGACCGGTGTCAGCTGGCAAGAATCGGTTCACGTGATAGGCGTGTAACACTGCCTCAAGGAACATTGGAATTCAGTGCTGGGGGCTCAGCAAACATCAGCATGAGGACTGTGCAATGTTTATACCAAGATCCCGTGGAGGACCTACCAAGTCCTTTTTCTGGTACTTCAATGTATACTGATAATGATATATTCGATAACTGCTTTATCCTGGTCAGAGTTGCAATGGATCCTGAGAACAGCGAGGGAAAAGCTGGAACACATCCCCGATGATATGCCACTCAATCTCAGGCCAAATGATTTAAGACAAAATAAAAAAAAGACACAATATTGAACAAATAAAACTAAAATAAAAATAAGTTAAATTTCCAATTAACTACTCATTGCTGCGATAAACAGTGGACTTGTATTGTATTATAAGCCTGTTGTATATATGCATTAGATCTCAGTACAGCATACTTCTGCACAATACATCATGTGACAGATAGCCAACACGGTGTCTGGGTGAGATTTTAAGATTTGTCAGGCCATTACCTGGAGGATTTTCATAAGGACCACTTCATCACTAGCAGGGTCTGTCCCCACAAATCGTGCATGAGTGACCGCGTCAGCCATGTTCTCAATCCCCTCTGCTGCTCCTTCATGACTGGCATCTGTTACAGACACAAGTTTTAAATGGTCAAAACATTTTAAAGCTTCAAATGCATATTAAGGAATTTCATCTGGACTAACGCCATACTGGATTCAAAAGGCACACTGACTAAGGTGAAGTGTCAAAAATGAGTGGACATAACAAATAATAAATCTTATATTTAGCTTGGTCCATCTCATCCCACCCTTTCCATTCAGAGTACTCCATGAGAGGGGTCTATCACAGCCATCTGACATCTAATCACCAGATGTGTCCTTTGTGGGCAGGTGGGCAAATTGGCTGTCTAGGCAACGGGAGCCAGTGTTTTGAAACCTAAGCTGGGCCAGAAAGCAAGCTGGAGCCAGGCTGCTTTTCTTTCCCAACGCCTTTAAAGAGTATTTCATTAACTAATAAGCACAGGCTGTCTGGAATGGAAACCAGGGCTCTTGCTGCAGGTAGAGCACTGAGACAAGAGAACATTTCACTTATTATTAGCTGTACAAAAGAGGAAGGCGCAGAGAAAAGGTAGCCTTCATTCTGCTGCTTCAAATGGCAGACAATTTCCTGAGTTTTACTCAATTAGCCTTTAGAATAAACTCTTGCATCTCAATGTTTCCAAAGGACACTGGGATGGACATGCAAAAAGTCAATAATTATCTGCCACAAAGCTTTTCTGTCCAGTCTAAACCCTACAACGAGGTTAATGAGGAACACTAAATTTATGACGAAAATATGGAAAACCTCTGAACCCATTCTGCAATTGCTCTTTCTTAAGACCATTTATAAAGACCACATGGCAAAAAAGGTTTATGAGCACTAGTGAATTCAGAGCTTATATAGAAACAAGGGCCCCAATAAACATGAGACGCTCTTCCAAATGCCCAATCTCCACGGAAACCAGAGCTATGGGCCATTCAGTACAACATTAGAAGTCATCTAAAATACTAATCCTCACTTGGCAGCGGCTACACAGACAGGCGGCAGGGTCCTTGTTGAAATAACAGCAGTAGGGGTGGGGCTGAGGGCCTGTGTGCATGTGTGTGAGAGAACGTGGGCGATAGTGGGGCTCAAACAGCTGTCGTGTAGTGAGAGGGAAAGTCAAAGTACATTCAGACACTACCACCACTGAGAGAGCCGCATCATGGAACAGTATGTATGATGTGCTTCCTTAACATTAAGCCGCCACTATATACGTGCTGACAGATTCGCATTAAGATCAGATGTATAAAAATCAAGTGTATATAGACACACTGGGTGTCCCGAAAGTTGCCATACATAGGGAAAATGGGAAACTGCAGCTAAATGTACCTTTATTTATAAAATATTAATTCTTTTAGGGTATCTGAAAGTATAACAAAATATAAAATATTATATTTTGTATACATGTCTTATAAAAGCCTGTCTCACACTCACCATCATTCAGAAAAAGGACACTAAAATACTCAGCGTGCATGATTTTGAATCCGCCGACTTGCCACCGCAGTTCATCCGGGGCAGAAAATCTTAGCGTGACGGAATCATAAAAAGAGAAGCAGGAACGGGAGAGTGGGAAAAGTGGGATCTGGAAATCTGTCAGTGAGGCCATCCCCCAGAGTCTGCCAACCTCAGGCCTGAGATTTGAGGGGAATTAAACCCCCGGCAAAAGAACTCAGTCCTACAAACACAGACCCCCCAGTGTGCTGGAAGAGCTCAGGTCTCACTGTACACACGGAGTGAGAGACAACGAGACACGTCAGCAGGGACCGCTTGATAAAAAGCACATGCTGTAAGTCTCAGGAGACAAACTCCAGCTAGAATGCACTTTAAACAGTCTGGACTATCTACTGCAATTAAGAACGACGAGAAAAAAAAAAGCATAACGATACAACTGTACTAAATATCAAATGAAGTATAAAATGTATAAATACAGAAAAATGTCTGGTGTCTGATATGCAGAAAGAGGGCCGAATGTGACCGGATTTCCACATTTGACCAATAGATGGCAGTGTTCTTCATGCAGTGAATAATGGTCATGTAACAGACACAGGAAGCTTCATTAAGGCTGTAACCTTCTCCTTTCAGTCCAACTGTACTCTAGCAGAGTTGCCTTGGAGGTTGAAGAGCTGAATTAGTGAGCGCCAAATCCAGAAATCAGCCTGTACAGATGCTGAGCGTGCAAATCACGCAAATCAGTCTGAGAGTCCACTGGAACTATAAAACACTGAACTGGAGGGAGTGGTGTGTGTTTCGTCTGTGGAATGCTAATTCAGAGTAATGATAATGTCACTCTTCATAGCAGATTAGAAGAGAGCAAATGAGGGTAACCCGTCAGTCAGCATCAAAGTACTTGCGTGCCAAAAGGTCATTTAATCACAAAGTCATACAACTGCATTAAAATATCGTGCTCCTCAAGTGTTCACTTGGGATTAAAGCAACTCTCGCTCTCACAGTGGCGTGTGTGTGTGTGCGCGCGCGCATATGCATGTACAGATAAAGGTTTAAAAAAAATAATAAATAAATAAATAAATAAAAAAACACACAATCTTCATAATTTCAGAAATCATATAATATACAAACTGGAGACAAGAAAAATTAACACACAATTTAATCTGTTATCTGTGCTGAACTTTTAACATGTACAATGGTCAGAGAAAACTTATGGCCGAAACCATGCCGGTGTGTGTGTGTGTGTGTGTGTGTGTGAGTGAGTGAGTGAGTGAGTGAGTGTGTGTGTGAGTGAGTGTGTGTGTGTGTGTGTGTGTGTGTGTGTGTGTGTGAGTGTGTGTGTGTGTGTGTGTGTG
>JAOTRJ010000043.1:13476587-13496584 GCA_028564905.1 Leptodoras praelongus | reverse complement strand
CCAGGCTGGTCCAATTTAGCCATGAAACCTCCCACACTAAAATGACAGCTGTTTCAGTTTCATTGTCTAACCCCTGTGCTTAATTTACATACCTGGTTTCTTGCATAGCTAACAAAGGTGTTGAAGGTCAGTTTATCTGGGAGCAAACAAACAGGCTTCAGTCAAACCTCCAAAATATAGAACAGCAGCGGAACTCTGAACTACCAGTCTTAGCCGTTAGATCTGAATTTAAAAGCTCAAAAGACTCAAAAGTTCAGTTTCTTAACCAGATTATGGTTTTTTTGAATACCTTTTCTCACTATATCCATATAACCCGTTCCCCCCGTCATACTTAACCTTTCTACAATAAATTATCTCACGGCATCAGATGTTAAACCAAACCATGCAGGCCTGGAATTTAAAATGTATATAAATCTACAAATTCCACAAAAGCCAGACAGTTATTGACAGAATCACCCATCAATATCACTAAACTATATTATTCATCCAATTAACAGAGAAAGGAGACATAAAGAAGGAAGGGTTAGCTAGAAAAGATAAAGAGATGTGTGTGTGTGTGTGTGTGTGTGTGTGTCGCAGCTATTCAGAGAAGCACATGATTAGACTACAGCACCAGAAATACAAACAGTGTCTGATGGAGTACTGGAGCCGACAGCGCTTTGTATTTGCTTAATTTAACCACAAAAGAATGAATAACTTAATTTGTCAGAATGCTGCGTCACATATTTTAGTCAGTTATACACTGGCTGTAGTCACTCGTAGTGTAAACACCAGTGCTTTTCAATCCCTCGGTTTTTTTTTGCTTTATACTGTGTATGGAAACGAATGCGCACAACAATCTCTCAAAGCAAGAACGCATACCGATTGTGCAGCCAAAAGTATTCAGACACCTGCTCATCACATCCGCATTAGGGCTTTCACTGATCTGTAACCACGAAGTTGCAGAGACGTGTTTGTAGGCTATTGCGTTACAGTTTCCCTTCATTGGAACCAAGATCCGGGTCACACCTAGCCGAAGTACGCGTGCTGGGTCTTTGGATCCCAAGTGGACAGCCGACACACACGGCCCCTGGTGCCTGAATGTGACCACTTGTGATCCGAATTTCATACAAACAGCTGTCGTCGTTTCCACTGGAGAATGGACGTCACACGTTTATTACTTCCGCTGCATTTTTTTTCCAGGCAGAAATGTTATGGAAGTGCAAACAGCTGTCTCGCATGAATGCGTCGAACAATGCCCTGTACAATGTAAACAGGTCGATTTTGAAAGTAGCATCATTTTTATTCATTAACCTAGTGACGGGTAGCTCTAGCATTCAGGGAGATTGCCAAAAAGTCTCACAATGCTTACATATTTTCCAATTGACACAGCTGATCGTCCTGTGTGTCCTAGACCACATTGGGATGTGGTTTGAGTGATGGGAACTTCGAGATGCATTTGTCCCCTTTCACACCTGACCACTTACAATCTGATCACTCAGGACGCACGTTAATGCCAGGGGTCCAAACCTGTGCCCCTGTGCACACAGCAACGTCCATGAAGACATGGGTTGCCAAAGCTTGAGTGGAAGAACTTGAGTGGTCTGCACAGAGCCTGGCTCTCAGCCCCACTGAACACCTTCAGTATGAACTGAAGCCCGATATCAGTGGCCGATATCTGGCTGAATGAACGTAGCTCGTTCAGCTGAACGGCTGAAGCCCCACCATCATGTTCCACAGTCTAGTATAAGCCTTCCTAGAAGAGTGGAGTTTATTGTAACAACATACTGCGTATGAAATCTGGAAAAGCACATATTAGTGCTACGGTCAGGTGTCCACACAAAAGTGTAAATGAACACACAACTCTTTATTGACTGATACTCAGTACCAATCAAGCCCTAATAAAAAAACTTAATAGGATGGCAGTAAAAATCCTCCAAAGTGTTAGCAGATGCTGAGATGGGGTGGTGAGATAGTATGGGGTTAGTCACCCCGTGAGCAGCCCAGCACTTGTGCTTATTGATCGGCTGCTGGAATTAGAGGCAGCACCTCTGCTGCATTCTGCTCTGGGGGAGAGGGGACGCTCTAACAAGGCCAGCAAGGCCGAAGCAAATCCAGCGGGACACCTCATTTCTGCCTGCAACCAGCCCAGCAATTCTCTCCCCCTCTTTGGCGGGGGTGGTATTGGATTTGACGCATGTCAATGCAGCACTCACCCCCTTTTCCCTCTCCTCCAGCTCTTGAAGGAAATTGGCACTTGTCGAAAAGGGCAATTAGGATGTAACAATGTTATGGAAGTCCATACGGTTGTCCCACACAAGCCGCAGCAGTATCTTACGAATGCTTTGAACAATGCCCTGCACGATCTAAACAGGCAATTTTGAAAGCCCCAGAGAAATTAAAACTTTTCTCGAAGCTTCAGAGTAACACAATGCAGCGCTTTTTTTTTTTTTACGTTGCAAGATCACAGCAGGGTTCTTCTATCCAGGGATGATATTTATTTGAAATTTATGTACACACACTGTTGGGTTCTTCAGTCATTTCTTTTCAGCGAGAACAAAAAAAACGATCTTTGACTGGCTGCACCAGTTAAAGACATGTAGTTCTTAACCTTATGCGCATTTCACAAAATCAATTCAATACATTTGACGACTAATTGAATACTCTGAATACCTTTCACTATTAAACCTCTAACTTATTAGTGTGTCCCACCTTGTTACAGCATTCTACCGACATCCAAGTGAAAATGGAAACTAATATCAAGACAGTCTGCAAAACCACATTTGAGTAATGTTCTGTATTATAAGTGATTTGTTTTATGGGGATCATTGCTAAATATGGATCATATTTGTTCCAGAGTGCACACTAAACCCTGCAGTCTCATTAAACAATGCTGAGTTTCCCCACTGTGAGCTCACATGCTGACCATTTCACCCTTTCAGCAACGAAATACCTGAGCAGCACTGGAAACCTATTCAGAGTGCACATGTTCTCAAGTTTACTCGACTTTACTGATCTCCAGAGGAAGCTGCACTTGCCCATACTTAGTGTTTTGTGCCTTTCAGGACACTTACACACTGCTAAGTTAAACGGTAAGCATAATGTAAATAAGTTCAATAAAATTACTAAAAGCCAGCAAGAAATCAAGTAAAAACAGAATGATCAGTTATAGGAGTTGTGCAGGTTGTTATTATCATATCTGTATAAAGTAAGCAGTTATTTTACGTTAATATAGTACTTACAAATACAACTTGAAAAATGACTTGATGGCACATGACTGACAATAAATCAATGTTCATATTAATATTAATGAAATAAAATTCTGTACTGTATGGAGAATTATGGCATAAGGACAACTATAATGTTTACAGCAGTCTGTGTGATGGGAAACTCAGTACAGGTCACGTCACGTATTCAGTTTATGAGCGCTAAGGAGCACTCGGTATGACTGTTTGGTCTCCAGAAGTACAATTAACACACAAAGTAGTCACCAAATAAGTATGGAGACAAATATGTCACTCAAAAATTCACTTTTCCCTCATTTTCAATTTTGAAAAATGAACTCGCTTTTCTTACCCGGGTGTCATTTATGATTTAAGTGAGCATGCTTCGATTATCATTTGTCCTGGATTTTACTTTTGTACTCCACAATCACACAAATCAAATTGAACTTTTCTCATTCTCGATTAATATAATCACTTATTCAACATAATATAACAACAAAAAGCTTCCAGCCCTACTGAAGACATACTACATACTGCCCACATGGGGGGAAACAGAGAGAGAGACAGACAGACAGAGAGAGAGAGAAGAGAAAAGAGAAAAAAAAATAGAGAGAAGAAAGAGGGAGAGAGAGAAAAGAAAGAAAAGAGACAGAGAGAGAGAAAAATGAGAATAATAGAGAGAAGAAAGAAAGAGAGTGAGAGATAAGAAAGAGAAAGACAGAGACAGAGAGAGAGAAGAAGAAGAAAGAGAGAGAGAGATACAGAGAGAGAGAAGAGAGAAAAAAGAGAAAAAAGAGAAAAATAGAGAGAGAAGAAAGAAAGAGAGAGGGAGAGAGAGAGAGAGACATAAAGAAAAAGAGAAAGACAGAGAGAGAGAAGAAGAAAGAGAAAAAGAGAGAGATGCAGAGAGAGGAGAGAAAAAAGAGAGAGAAGAAAGAAAGAGACAGAGAGAGAGTGGTAGAAAAGAAAGAGAAAAAGACAGACAGAGAGACAAAGAAAAAGACAGACAGAGATAGACAGAGAGAGAGAGACTGAGTGTAATGAGAAAGAGATAGAGGGGGAGAGAAAACAATGAGAGAGATAGAGATGAGAGGAAAAGAGAAAAATAGAGATAAGAAAGAAAAAGAGAAAGACAGACAGACAGACAGACAGAGAGAGAGAGAGAGAGAGAGAGAGAGAGAGAGAGACAGGCAGAGTGAGTGTAATGAGAAAGTGACAGAACAGCACCACAGACCGATGAACCGGCATGTTTGGCGAGTCCTTTCCTCTAATCCAAACCCTCCTTCCTTTCTCCCCTTCTCTCGTCGTGCAGCTCTGAATGAGGGCCCGAGCAGCCGAGGCATTTGTTTGCCACACCTTGAGGCTAATATTAAAAAAGGTGCTGAGTGAGAGTGCAAATAAACAAACAGCAGCCCTGCACCTGACCTCTGACCTGTGGGGGCTTTGTTCAAATTGCCCTCTGGACTCATATTGACCAGAGAATGAAATGCCGCAGGATTTGACAGGGTTGAAAACTGCAGCTGGGAGAATGAACAGGGTGAATAAATAGCTGATGCAAGGAATGAGCAGCATGTTAATCCACTGACTTCACTGATCTTACTACGTAAAGTGCAAAAATGACCGGGAAAGTTGCCACTGGGAGTAAGTAATTAATAAAAGATATATATTTTATATTCGCTTCTCATGTTAAACTGGTATAGACACATAATTGTAAATGACAAATGTATTTAAAATGGTCATTTACAATTACGGTATAGTAGAAACAAAAGTATGGATTTTGTATATTAAACATGAGCTCCTAATAATAATAATAATAATAATAATAAAAAAAGAAGAGGAAAAGTAGTTTTTACTGTCCATCTTACTATTTCTTCAGTATGTAGTAACCAGGAATATATCCCAATATACTGTACACTTCTTTTACCATTCAAATTTCCCTTCTGACTATAACTAAACCGTGCATCTATATAAAATAAATCACTGCAACAAAATATTCCAAAACATGATGCATTCGCAAACCATGACTTCATTAGTATCCGAGCCTCATGCGGCTCACACCTGTTATCCTGCAAATAAAATGTATTTTTTATGCTTCATTCTTTACACAGAAGCCACATTATTCTGGCAGAGCAGAGCCGAGCGGGTCGAGACGTACAGTAATGTGTTGCAGAGTGTGCAGACGGCTCATGATGGATGGACTTCTGCTCCGAAATGCGTTACGCTCAATCAACTCATAAATAACGGATGTTTTATCATGCTGAATTAAAACATTTGAGAGAATGGCAGGCATACACAGTTCAGTTCCGCTGTCGGGGCGTGCGTGTGTGTCCCAGCGTCTGTACACTTCCTCAAGAATGTGTTGCTGAAGGTTGCTTCCTGTGTTCATGAGGCCAGTGAGACCTCTTCAGCATGGACGTATCAAACTAATTATTTGGGAAGGAATCCTAACAGAGATTTGGGATTGGTGTAAAAGTGCATCGTATCTTCTCACAAACTTTTACTCGCATCATATTGTTGAAGTCAACAGTTGCCTCCTTTCCGTGTAACTAAAATAACGTTATGCCGGCTACCGAAAATGAAGTCATTGAACAGGAGCGGATATTCGATAGCACATCAAACACTGAAAGCATCTTTGAGACGAGTTCAGATTTATAACGGCTGTGGGATTATACCCTCCCTCCAACTGTGCAAAAAAAAAATTTAAAAAAAATAAAAAAACAGTATAAGAATTCAATCCCATTTTATCACACAATATATACACCAACACGGTGTGACCTTCATCAGAGCTGGCTCTGCATTAGCACCTCTGATTAGAGGAAAACTAAATATTATGAGCAAGACCCTCGTCTTCCATCTCGCACTTTGATCCTGCACAATTGGTGAGCTTTGAAGTGTCTCGAGTAGTGTGTGAGGGTTGAGGATGGACTGCTCCTTTCAGTGGGGTAGTGTAAGGAGTTAAGCCTAAGAGAGTGGGCAGTGCCGCAGGATAAACCGCCACACATGCTCGGAGCAGATTTCACACCCCGCATGATGACTACTAGAATCCACAAGTGCATGGAAAAAATGAGAGACGGAGCAACAGAGAGAGAGAGAGAGAGAGAGAGAGAAGGAAAGACAGACAGAGAGAGAGAGAGAGAGAGAGTGAGAGAGAAGAAAAAAGACTGACAGAGGGGGGAAGAAGAAATAAAGCAGGCCGACAAGAGACCAAGCCTGTGCCTTATTTGTTTCACCTGCTGCATTCCTTCAACTCTGCACTAATGGCATTCCCAGGGGCTATGAGAGAATCCTGCAGCCATGCACTGTGGATCTCACTACAGGCCTCAGCTACCGTGTTAGCAAGACACAATACCCACAGACACCAAGGCGCATACTAAAACAAGGCCTGCCTACACTTACCTTGCTGTTTATGCCTTGAAAGCACAAAGAAAGTATGAAGACAAAGTGCGTGTGCGCGCGTGCGTTGGGGTGGGTGTCTGTGTTAGCAAGCCTATTAACAAAAAGATTGCAGAAATATCTATTAATGTCGATGTGTTTCTTAAAAAAGTGGAATGAATTAAATTTACACTCCTTGTCTCATTTTTCCATCATCTTTTCACCGAGAATTTGGTGCCAAATACATAATAGCAACTTTACTATCAAAAAGGTGAAAAAATGTAGTATTGTTTTTAAAAGAAGGACGATGCACGTTAAAGAGAAACAGTGTAAACTATATTACTTTAAAAATGTTGGATGATCAATAAATCGATCGATCAATCAATCATTCGGTTGGTCTATCAACCTAGCCATCAAGCAAAAGCCTTTTGAAATCTCTAAAATGAATTAAACCGGTTCCTACAGTGTACAATGCTCAAGGAGCGAATGATTAGACAGGATGCTGATCACAGCCTGGATTAGGTTAAAGCTTAAAGTAGCCTGCGAGACATTTTTGACCCGGTGCCTCCAGCTTCAGGACCACATGACCATTTAGTACTGCCTTAATCAGTAGCAGCCTGAGCCATGTTTTATACATAAAAAAATCTATCCACACGTCTGTCCTCGTTGACAGCAAATCCTGTGTGTGTGTTTTATAAAGCGCAGCAGTTAAATGGGCTGGATAGGATCAAGTCACCTAATGACTGTGTTATGAGCAGGCGCATTAAAGAGGATTAATCTTAATCTGAGCTGTTTCAGTTTGCTGTGAATGTGGTACAGGCAAAGGGCTAGAAAACAGCGGAAAAATGGCCCAGTCGGCGTAAAAGTGCGAGGCGTTGCAAAACTTTCTGATTTCCTTAAACGAAACCTGCTGTTACCAATAAAGCCAATAATGTTAAGAGAACAACTTAATACTCAGCTCGGTAATGTGTACTAAAACGCTCGAGAGAAAATCTCAGCAGGTTCTGCAGGGTAATAATAATATGGCCAGGACAAAAGGGTTGATCTCGCTCTCTATGGCAACAGCTGATGACTTTGGACAACACAAGCTGAGGGACAACATTTCTGGGCGCTGATGCCGCAGGATCACTGCGGTGGGCAAACACAAGAGCAGATCGGGTTTAAACTCAGTGGGGCACTGAAACGCAACTCTGAGAGTGGCAGGCGATGTCCTGTGCAGCTTAGCAGACCAAGGCGACAAATGTCAAAAATGAATCCCCCGAGTGCCAGCATGTCTATGATATAGTAACCGGCCCAGCGTGTGAGGAGAAAGGAGACCCGAGAGAGAGAGCGCGCGGTGTACCCTCCACGCCTCCGAGCCGCACGGAGACCTTCTTCAGTCG
The DNA here is from genome assembly GCA_028564905.1 of Leptodoras praelongus. NCBI lineage: Eukaryota > Metazoa > Chordata > Actinopteri > Siluriformes > Doradidae > Leptodoras > Leptodoras praelongus. The sequence continues at coordinate 13,488,627 of JAOTRJ010000043.1, read as the reverse complement.
CTCTGTTTAAACACGGCTCCAGTGGGGGAGGCAAAACAAATAAATAAACCCCGCTAATTAAGCTGGACATGCCCGGCTTCAACTGTGCCTAAGAGTTTAAGAATCTGAAGATCTACCACTAAAGTACTCGAGCTGAATTCGCAGCCCGTCCCGGTCCTTTGGAGTGATGTCTAAAGTGCACTTCCCTGGGGCTTGCTGTTTGTCATAAAACATCTCTCAGCACACAATTTACCCAAAACTGGAGAGGCAAAGAAAAAAAAAAAGAAATACAAACACAATTTCCAGAAGTGGCGGAGGAGTAAAACTCTACAGCCGTTTGCCAGCAGCGTGGTAACTTTAAACCGTGCAGCGTTAAGTGGCTCCTCCACCATATTGTGTGGTAATGTGGGACAGCTGAGCACATGGGCCCCGCGCCAGGGAGTGCATTATCTTTATGAATTCATGACAAAATTCTTTTTAGGCAGCAAACGCCAGATAGGTGTTTGTAAACATTTGTGCTCCTTTCACATGAGAATGTCTTGTACAGATGGACTTCGAACATACAGTTACTTATTTTGAAGAAATCTTTTTTCCTGCCAATACACAACCTTTTACTAAGTGCCGACATTCATTAAAAGTACAGTGTTTGTATAAATGTTCGCTCGACTACAGTTTATATGTGCAAATATTCCGAAAGAAATGAGACAAACAATCGAAATATTCCTTCCCTTCCGCTAGGGAACGCTGAAGAAAGATAAAATGAAGTTTTTCTTTAATAAGGGGTGAACCTTAACAAGGTTAATAATTAAAGCTCTCTTAGGTTTTGAAAGCATTTCAGTTCGTTGCAAAGCATTTGGGTTAAACGCTGAAACGTTTACAGGGTGGAGTGTGCTGTATGCCGTCAGGTCACTGAGAATCCACCGTCCGGCACCGTAGATCACACGGGTCCGAAGCACGAGCGCTGCTTCCTACTACGGTCCGAACTCAAGTCTCATTCTGACAATGAATATCCAACAAATACTCCATGGACACCGTTGTGAATGAGGCACAAACAGCAGCACGTCTGGCCTTTAACGATCCCAAACAAGCGAAAGTGATGCCACTTTAGATCTCTACGGCCTACAGGGTTGCCACAAAACCTGAATTTTGACATGGGCGTCATTAACAGGCTTATCCGGCATGACATGACCGTCGATATGAAACTTAAAAGCTTTATTTGCAGCAAAACAGAAATAAGAAGCAGATATTCATATAAGAAATTTTTTTTTTTTTTTTTTTTTAAAGTAAAACATTTTGCTCTAGATCATTATTCATGCTGCCGTGTCCTTTCACCGAATTCTTTCCCATAATTCATGTTTTTGCCGTCTGTTGCGTCTCCAGCTCTCTCTGTTCGTTCAGCACACGCAAGGCTGCGCCTATCCAATCCAACTGGCATCATGGCCACGGAATGCTGAAGTCCACATTTTTCCCATTCAGCAAGGAAAAACGCCCTTTCAAAACCAATCAGCTAGAAATGTTGCTTTGTTTTTATTTTTTGACTGAACTTCCTGGAACCCATTATGAAGCTGTCAGGGATGTATATTTAGCTATGGCAACAGCGTGTCTCCTACCGCACTTGCGCCACTGGTCATGTCACCTCGAATAAATAGAAAACAACTGACTGACTACCCTCTTTGTCACATTTAAAGAAAATAGTCCATGTCTCTGCGTATGAGAAAGAGGTGTAAAAAAAAAAAGAAAAGTATGCATATTTATCTATCACTTTACCATTAATAAACAGCCAATATTAATAAACACCACTACATTAAATATGGCTGTTCAAAGTTAAATATACACAAAATAGTTATAAAATAAATGGACAGAAAACACAAAAAAAAAAATAAAAAAAAACTTTATTCTATTAACTTGACTTTGACTTTCACCCTAATATTTTTTTTAATCGATTCCAATCATTCCATTTTTATTTATTTGTATAATGATACGGACTGAGACCGTTAATGAGCACACTAGGAAAAAAATGACGACCAACACCTCAGTGACACATGATGGTCAAGTATTAGGAAAAGGACACGTGGATTAAGCATGTGAAGGCTCTGGGGTGATCTGTGAGTGGAAGAAATTCAGATGAAATCAATAGTAAACTGTTTAAATACTGAACGCTGTAAGGAATGTTGACGATGAGCATATGGCAGGTTAGACGTTCATGAAGAAGGTTAAAAGGTAAGCAACGGTGGGATATTAAATTAAAGCGGTTCTCCGGAGCATTCGGGTGGGGTTAGCCGAGGCAGCGTTAAGGTCAGGGCTGAGCTCTCTGGCCTTAAATGACCCAAGGTGAATTAAGCCCTAAATGCATTTCAAATAGAGTTAAAATTCTGAAAACTAGACAAATTAAGTCACAAGGTTTGCATGACCATGCAGGATAGCATCAAAAGTTGTATTAAAAAAAAAAAAAAAAAGATGTCCATGACAAACACAGGGTGGTGTGTGTTTGGGAATGGGTCTAAGCAGTTGTGGGATGTTTTAAGATCAGAACAATACATATCTAATGCTTAATAAGGAACTTGTTTTTTAATCCCCACAATACCATGCTGTACAGGAACAAACAGTAACACTGCAGTATGATGGTTTATAGACTGGAACTCAGCAAGTGTTCCCAGGTCATAAATTCTGGGTCAAGATTTCATCACTCATGGCTACTACCACACTGCGTCAGTATAGCAGGAATTTTTACAGTTTAAAACCAACAGAAGCTTATGTGCATAACTGAGATGGCTAGAATTTGTAGAGTGCATGCAAGATCTACTTAACAAGAAAGGAAAGGTAGTACTGCCCACCAAATCCACCTTAACTAATGACACCAGAACATGAACGTGCACACGAACAGATTTCATACAGACAAATCTAGTCACTGGTGGAATTTATTAAATATGCACCATTACATCTTCCAAAGATTAAATGATTGTAAATTGAAAGTATTTCAAGTATTATAAAGATGATGACTGACACGGGTATAAACCTTGTGATTCAATGAGTCTCTTAAAACAGAGTCATCACAATGACACTGAGCAACTTAAAAATAAATAAATAAATAAATTGGGGGACGGGGGGGACGGTTAAGATCTTTAAAACAGGAAAGAATCATAACCCACTCGTTCTGACTGGCAGTGAATTACTGCTAGCATGGCACCACACGAAGCAATAAAAAAGTGCGAGCAGCCGTTAAGGGAAAGGGGGGGGGGCTGTCGTAACTGTATATCGGCAGGTCTATTTTGCTTTCAGAGCAGTCATCACCTCCTTGTTGTCCTAGGTTGTTAGCATGTCCCCTGGTCAGCTGTGGGGGCCTCCTCTCTGCCAGCCTCCCGTCCATGTCAGCATAGTGGCTTTTGTTAAAATATGTAATCGGCAGCGCTGATCCCATTCTATTTAAGAAGAACTCGTCAACGGGTTTAAAAAGCTGGCCACATGTGTCACTCTTCTCGCTTGAATATTTATACGTGCACCCCCCGAATGGCTGGCAGTTGTTTAATCATCTGAGAGCGCCTGTTCCTCTTCCACGCCCCTGACGCCAACAAGAAAGTTTTGATCCATGTCACCTTTACAATGGCACTCTGCTTCAAAACCAGCTGCTGCCCAAAAATAGGAACAACTTTTTTTTAATGCCAGGCCACCATCTGAATGCGGGTGCCTTTGCCAGAGGTCTGTAATGTGCCAACTGTAGGCAGGGAAAACTTCAAAGGATTTTGGCTGCACAGGCTAATTTTGTCATAGGATTCACTGGAGAGTAATTGAGAGTGAGCGGGACATGTTCAATGAAGAAGGTGATGAGCACAGAAACAGCACTGCCTAAACACCTGAATCACCAGTGAATATTCTCGTACACAGGTGGCCTATTACCACTTTACTGACGGAGAAAAGAGATAACTATCTCAATGACGTCTCGCCAACATCTAATATTACATAGGATGGGGTGGTGGGTGTTGATTAGCCCTGACCATCAGGACACCCACTAATGAAGCCTAAAAGAGCAACCGCTAAACATGCGTTATGCACCAACCACCGTCAATGACATTTAATTTACTACGCATTTCAGTTGTTTCTCCAGGTACAACGTTATGCAGGAGTTAAGTTAGGCTACTGTTTACAACTACACGGCATTGTTGTGTACTCAATTCTGATTGGTCAATTATGTCAATCTATGGTCTGTCCTTTCTTTATGATAGACCGTTACTAATGAAGTACTGGCGTAGCATAGATTCACAACACCCTGCGGCAAAACAACCATGTTAACTAGTAATATACACTTAAGTACCAGAAACTGGTACTAGAGCCTGTGCAATATACACAGCAACGCCACCCGCGCACATCACTGGTTGCATCCTGCAGTGCATATACAAAGCGATGTCTAATCTATGGAAACTTCTAGAGCTCTTCCCACTATGAGAATGGCAAGTTATCACGATTTTGGGAGTTTAATAGTTGGAGTTCGTGAGATGGGACGTAGTATTCCAGAGGTAGAAGTGAAGTTTGGATTTTCTCCCATGAGCATTTCGAGGGTGTACCGTGACTACAAGAGAGCTGATCGTTATTGTGATTCAAGACCCCCTCGGCTGCATGTCGGCGTCCTGCATCACCCGGTCAGGGGTTTATTTCCCCATTAGTGACCGTCTCACTGTACATGATCCCTCACTTAGTGACGTCAGTCTTAACTTGATAAATCTGACTTGATCCTTGGGTTAGCTAATATCACGTTTCTTACTCGTGTTCAAATGTACTAATAGTTGGTATCCAGTCACATTCAAACAACTTCAGTATTGTTCAAACGGTACATGCCAGTATGATGGCCAGGCTGTGTGTTTGTGTGTGTACTAGTGCGAAGGTGCCACACCAAGACTAACAATCTAATGCACAATTAGATATGTGTATTAAAATGTTCATGGTTACGGGGTCCTTATGGGGCATGAAATAACAAGCAGCTGTGTGCACTGTGTGTGTAGAGTGAGGTTTATTAGCCCTATCTATAAAGGCAGTCTGGGATTCACACTAGGACGCCCTAGGCTTAAGATCTCAACGTCACACAAGGCACTGCCTCTGCAATACTAATATTAGCCCTTATTTCTGCAAACCCCAACTCCTCTCCATTCCCCATCTGTTCAGGATTAGCCTGCTATTGAGCCCAGATTCACATCACAACCTCTGCACCTCGCAGCTCCTAACTGTCAGCACAAAGACACTGGAAGCTCTGATGCAACACTGCATTAAGGATTTGTGTACCCCTTTTGCAATATTTCTAATCGTTCGCTGCATTTCCTTCTCATGATGCAGCCATTTATACACCACCTGAAATGGTATAGAATGTCTAGATGCTTCTTGAAGCCTGAACAAGCCAATCTGATCTAACAACAGATCCAGGTAGAGCCACTCTGGATTAGCAGACCTATTAGTAAAAGCGTAATGTTCAGACAATCCTAGCAAGAACTTAACATGGGTGTGAGTGGGACCGTTTGTTTTTTTTAACCCAATAAAACCTACTCCTGTAGTAACTTTTAATGAAATGAGTTGGTTCAATCTGACCAAAATATACAGCCATGTATATAATTAGACATTTAAAGCACAGCAGCCCTGACCAGGACAAAGCAGATACCAGATATGAGTGACTGGAAACAGTAAACACAGCATGTCATGTTTTTAACCTTCATATCTAACCACCCACTCCCACTGGGCAAAAAAACCCCTTGCTCCTGCCATTTTTTTCCCCAGTGATCCCAGTCCCAAAGCCTGCCCCATGGCTAAACTAGTATTAACAAAGATTCAATCAGACTTCTTGGTCTTTAGTCTTCATGGATCCTTTCATCTTATTGGGTTTTGTAATGGCTACTATGGTCCTTTATTCATTGCTGCACGTTTAATTGAACTTCAAGAGAGGAGACTTTATTTCTATATTAGTGTAATATTAATTCAGGAAGCAGAAAGCAATTAAGCAGCTCTGTTTGCTCAAAATCATTTGGTGTGTTGATGAGGGATTAGTACAGCCCTCAAAACAAAAGCCGAGTGTAACTTGAGGAAATTTGCATATCTTATATGCTCTCTACATAAGCAGCTCAACTGTTCTGAGAGCATGTTAAGAAAAGAGGTACAAATATTTTCCCCCTCGAAGCGATGCACTGAACTGGCAGTGTATATTAATATGCTGATAAAACAGAACACGGCAAGTTATCTGTTCACAAATAAAACACCCCCCAAATCAGAAATCCAAATCAGACCAGGATCTAAAGAAACACGCTGGAAATTCCATACTGTAATAAATTCAGATTTGTATCTTTATTTACGCGTTTAATTCCACAATGAACTTGTGAACACAACAATCCTAATCTGTCCCTAATGATTCCTAATGTTTGACACTGACTGTAAATTTCTCTCCACATTTATGCTGAAATTCTGCAGGCAGCTCTGTAAGTGTTTTAATGCAACTTGCAAGGCAAGTGCTTTGGGACCTTTCAGGAACCCTAAGAGTGGGAAGTGCATCGGTTTTAACCTTGTAGAGGGCACACATCTCTCTACCTTCCCATCAGCACATCCGGACCTCCCACCATCCTATAAAACTCCCACCTCTCACTCACACTCTGCTCCCCGCTACACCGGCAGACCGAGTCAATGATTAATGGTTGTGCGGGCCTCTCCGTGCACTCATCACATTGTTGAGAGGCTCTGAAACAGAACAACAGTTGCATCCCATCCTCACACCAGTCCTAAGTCCCGCCTGTCAGTCGCCGGTTAGTGGACTGTTAACTGGCCAGATTTACAGCTACTAACTAGCGCTGGGTGGCTGCCTGGCAGAAACAGGACAAGCATTTATCATTACTGATGGAGTGTTTCACTGCTACAGTGAGCTCAGATCAGTGATAAACTGAAGTGATGGATTGATGACTCAAATATAGAAAAACTCTGAATTAATTCAATAAGACTATTTAATTTAGTAAATGTATTAAATTATATTTACTTTTAGACTAGTCTGTGGAAGGAAAAGGGAATAAAAATATCTATCTATCTATCTACACACATTTATATTTTTTATAGTTTTTTTTTTTATATACATTAGTTAAATGAAAGCCCTTTCAGTGAATATAATCCATGACGGACACATAACTACTCATTCATTACAACCAGCTACACTGGAATTAAACCAGACAATTTTTTACCAGTGTGCACCAACAGAGATCATTCACTTTTCTGCTAGCTCACATGCCACAGTTGAGAACTGCTGTGTAACAGAAACCCTGGACTGTAATTTTGGCCCAAGGACAGAAGGCCTCACTCCTCCGGGGAGAGTAGTTGTAAATTCCTTCTAGTTAAACTCTCGTTACTCAACAAGTCAAGGCCTCCACCTCGTCTCCCTAGCAACAACAATGATGCTTTTTTTTCCAAATAAAAAAATTGAAAAAATTTAAAAAATAAAAAAAGCGACCTAAAATCCTAATCGAACATTCACAATTTATTACTCCATCAAGTTACATAAATTACTGACCTCTTCAAAAGAGCATCTCGCATGCACACAAGAGTATTTCACACCAGTGTAAATATCCATGCCACCATGAGTAAACATATTTGCATAGGTGGTTGCCTGATTTGAGTTATGGCTCATCTTCTTACACTGTGTCTGCCAAATTGCATTCTTGCTGTTCATTTGGGAAAGATATATACGCAGATATCAAATGGCAAATAAGCAGCATGAGGCCTCCCGAGTGCAGGATATACCCACATACTGAGTGAAGGCCACATTGGGACACTGGCACTCCGGCACAGCTGTGAGTCTAAGATGGCTCGCACTTGACCTTGGGCATTAATGCAAAAAGCGAGACACTGGCAGAGACCAAAAAGAAAGATAGAGAGAGAGAGAGAGAGCACAGACTATACCACAGGGACTCATCTTGGCGGACATCATCTTGTTTTTTACCATCATAATTTATAAGACAAAGCACGGTCATATCATTGACTTATACTCATATTTAAGACAAATGAACTGCCAATCAAACTTTACTTTCTTGCACAGAAGTGAGAAACAGCACTGTGAGGCTAGCAGCAGTCAGCTGTTCACTGGCATCAGAGCACACATTGTGCTCCGACTAAGAAAATCACAGATAAAAAGGTGAGCTGAATAATTTGATCAAGCTGAGGACCTTGCTAAGTGATCTCTGTTCTGTCCTTTGTTCAGAGGACAGGAGATAATTCGAAATAAAGGTCAGTGATAAAAGCATCCCCACGAGGCACGCTCTACACTTCAATTACATCCTAATCAGCCATAAGGTTCAGGTGTTTCTAGTCAACTGGGGTGGCTTGTAAATTTTCCCAGTGTTATAAACAGACAAAGGAATAAAGGTGGGGGGAGAGAAAAAAAAGCAAAGCTGTCAATCAGATGAAATCTGTATTTGTATGAATAAAAATAAGGGGATTTAGCCCTTCACTTTCCTCAACAGATTCTTCAAAAAACCTGATGCCCAATGTATCAGACGGGGAGGAGGAGACGGCAGGAAGATTTAAAAGATTTAGCAGGCTAAGGCTGAGACGCTGGCTGGTGCATAAAAAGCAGAGAGAAAGCATGTGAGCAGCAGAAGAAGAGACCTACATTTTTCTGTCAATCAATACCCAATCCTCTTCAGTGTTGTACTGCTACACTACAGAACTGGTTCACAGAAATTATTCAGCTCGACACCAGATCTGATTTCGGTTTATCCGTCCCTCAAATCCAGAACATTTCAAAACAAATGCTAGGGATCTACTGAGCAGTCCGACTTTGACCCGAACGCTAGATAAGTGGGCAAAGATGCCCGAGCCTGTGTTTTACGGATTGGAAGTGAACTGTTTCCTGAAAAATAACACCCCATCTTCCGACATCCATTTGTCACCTTAACACACTTGTTTGTGCTTCCAGAGAGGCTCTGGATTAGCAAACGCATGTCTGAGTGGCTACCCCTGTCGACAGTGAAAAATAATATGCGCTACAGAATCTCAATGATGAAAACTTGCAACAACTTTACACCAAGCTTTTACCTTATTAGACCCAGACCAGCATGTTTATTAAAAAAAAAAAAAAAAACAGCTTTGACAACTCAATATATATAGTAATACAAGTGACATGAATCCATCAGTGCCTTTGCCCTGCAAGAACGGTCCACATTTAATGCATGCATTTACTTTAACCTTCTGTTCTTCTTGAGCTGTGAACTGCTCCAGGAGTCACTGATAATCTTTATACAGATATTAAAAAAATATATATTTTTTTTATATCTACCAGGCATTTTGGCATTATCCAGTTTGACTTACAATTCTGAATTTATGGCAAGCTGACTACTTGATCCAACAGAAAAATAAAAGCTTTGGGGAAAACCTGTTCAACATCTCACAAGACCAAGGGTGGACCAGGTACTTTGGTACAGAAAGTAGACACAAACACACAACGGATGCTCAACACCCACAACTCTACAGACTACTCTTTGTTTCAGAAACGCGCACACACAAAAAAAGTTCCTGTTCCACAAGTGGAAGAAGAGACAACACTTCCTTTCCCAGAACAATCCATCTCCTAGTCTGACAAGTCCCTCTGCTATATTTACCCAACCAAAGCTGCAGATGATATACTTACAGCTGCACGCTGCCGCCGTACGGCACATGCTCCTGCCAATCATACGGCTGGCAGAGGAGAAGGAGAACAGGACTTGTATCGAGCTGAAGGAAGTACTGAGCCCTTCGTTTGTGGAAAAGATAATATATAGACCGCGTGAATGGAATTAATAGGGTTTTGTGAGGCAGATGACAATAGTCCATGTAACCCTAAACAACCATCAGACACACCGCCATAAAAATGACCACTACCCTCTCTAAAGGGGAGCTTAAAATAATATCAATTGTTCTTTAAAGAAACAGAGTCGACTTGAAATATCTGGTTCAAATATAAATGGGACATAACCTTAAGCCCACAACCTGCCTTGTGTCTCAAAATACCGAAATACTGAGCTCAACACACACTTAATGACAGAACAGAAAAAACAGGAATCTGAAATTTAAGAGAGAGATGATGTTGGAGTTCAAGCACCCATATCAATGCCCTGGAGTACTCCCAACATCTTACTACACATAAAATGCACTGTACCCTACTTATAACATCCAACATATATGGATAAGCTATGATTTATAGACCATTAGACGGTTATTCTTCCAGAATCTGCAATTCCTGATGACTTTCCTACCTCAAACTATAATGCAGCATGCGAGACTGGTGTTTAAGCGCCAGCTTGGCAGAGTAAGGGGGTTGTGGTGGGGTTCAGGGTGAAAAAGCATGGTGGATTCCTCCCAGGCCCCAGACACAGGCGCTCCTGTCCATCTACCAGCTCTCCCGAGAGATGACAGAAAGGGGGGGGTGGGAGTGAAGGAGGAAGGAGGGGGGCCCAAGAGAACTTCCCATGCACTCTCTTCACATCCCACAGACTCCCACAGATTCCATTCCCCTAAATCTCTCATTCTTTCTCTCTTACTGGAGCTTGGAATCGAGGCTGACCACTGGGCTATCTGGGTTAAGAGAACGCATTAATCATGAGCCATCAGTATAATAATAAAAGGACAACAGAATTCCACAGGTTGGACCAGACAAGGCGTGATGACAATTTAGCAAATCTGAAACTCCAGAGAGAAATGTGTTGACAAAGGCAAGGCATACAGAGTGGATGTTACAAGCAAATCTGTATTGTAGTGTCTAGACCAGTTCCGAAATGCAGCTCAGATTAAACCCACACGTTTGCGCAGACTATTTCTGCTTCCCAAGTGAATTTAGATAACATCTGAATTCAGCTCAGTTATGTTAAGATAACTAAAGCTTAAGGATAAATAGTGCAAAATAATCACTGTGTAGTGAAACAGATGAGATGTGGCAGTGATCAACACGGAGGCAAAAAGGGGGAGCTTCGGGAACGTTTCTTTATTACCCAAAGAAAATGCTGGCAAGTACAGTAAAACAGCAATAAAGTACTGAATAAGAAAAAGCTTTAGTAACATGGTATAGTACCTGACATTTAAAAAGTACGGCAGCTCCACATCAGTACAAATAAGCTGCCAAATTTTATGACATTCTGCCACGCTGGACGTTATTAATCCAGGGACGGTAACACCTTTAACTTGCACTGCCATGTAAAAATGAACCACTTTAAAATTGTTTCAAGGGTGAACCTGACATCGACCTCAGAAAACCCCTCCGTTGCTACTAAACAATCCACAACACGGTCATCACAAAACCATGTCCTCAAAATATACAAGGGACAGAGTGCAATGGAAGATGTCTACACTAGCCACAGATCTAGCCAAAGAAATACTATTCCACGTAGTGGCGAAAATGATCTACTTGATCCTCCGGACTAGCTGCCTTAAAAACCAAATCATCCTAACAGCTTATATAATTAACTCAGCTACTTACTGATAATTGTAGCTGTGTTATTAGGGTTTCAAGCAGACGCAGGCTTTTAGCCACACTGACAGCTTTCTTATGCACACCATCACTGCAACTAGCACATTGACTAATCTCTAATATCATTACAGATCTCATACCTTGGCTGTGATAAGCAAAGCAGATATAATGCCTGCAAAAAACCCAGCTTCTGATTAGTTATGATTAGAAACCAAAGATGAAATTGTCCTCGCTGCGACGATGACCCGGCAACACTATATCATATGTTCTGGTCTTGTTGTAAGTTGAGAAGGTTTTGGGATTCTGTGTGCTGCACTCTTTCCACAGTTTATGAAAAACAACTAGACCAGGGCCCCATATTGGCCATTTTCAGTGTCTCTTCTGACACTACTCAGTGGAGCTCACAAGAGTTAAATGCTGTTTCTTTTGCCCTGCTGTTAGCGAGACGAAGAATTTTACTTGGTTGGAAGTCTTCCTCTTCCCCCTCACATTCTCTTTGGTTGAAAGATGTGATGTACTTTTTGCGCCTCGAGAGGATTAAGTTCACTTTGAGGGGTTCTACAGATAGTTTTTATAGGTGCTGGTCACCTTTTATTACATTTTTTGAGTCAC